>JAACJT020002150.1:0-12820 GCA_009936485.2 Gymnarchus niloticus
GTTGGTGGCGGGAAGGGGGCGGGGGTGGGGGGGCGGGCGGGGGGGGGGGGGGGGGGGGGGGGGGGGGAGGCAGGATGCGAGTCAAAGGACATGCCGGGTCATCACAAACCTCTCACGCCGGGGAGATGGTATTTATGGGGCATGCGTGGAGATGGATATCACTGTGTGGATCATTACCATACTTTAATTACTGTGAGGGGCGCCGTGCTGTAATTGTAATTATGTGGCACGCCTGCGTTCAGGAGTAATCCGGCCCTTTAATGAAGACTCACATTTTCTGAAAGAGGACTTTGTACTGCTCGTCTCCACGCCCGCCCTCCACCTCGTGATCCAGCTTAGTGATGATCTCGTTCTCGAACTGCAATTAGAGGGAGCAGGCGTAAATAATCAGCGGGGCTGATTTTTCATTTCATTAGCAGCCCTGCTCTCTGTTAAACACGTGTTGTATGGGGTTGGGTTGGTGGGGTGGTGGGGAGAGGCTTGGTTAAAGTTGGGGGGGGGCTTAGATCAACTTTCTTTGATTTAAAGGTGCGGCGACCACACGCTCATGGTAATCTCCAATTTTCTGTGAATTTACCCCCTCCCTTCAACCATGACCATTCCCCCTTCACCAGATCCAACCACCCTGGACACCACCTCACGGTACAATCATCAAGCACATTCGCAAAGTGGCAGTTAATGGTAAAATAAAGCATTTTACAGGCCCTGTTGCTGTTGAACACCCCCGCCCCCCGCCCGGCTCTGTGCTGTGCTGGTGCATTCTGCTGAAACTGCTACACTTTTACACTGGCTGGGGGGAAGGGAGAGCCTTGCCTGTAAGAGAAAGGAGGTCAATCTGACACAAAACCAATCGCATTTGACTGCAGAGGAAGACCGCTGAGGCTGCCTCTGGGAGATACTGGGATCACACAGCAAAGACGCTCGCTTGGGAACGCTCAACACTGGGAAGCTGCCTTTCAACGGGAGACAGACAGCCCCCGAGGCTCTGGTTTAATCTCCTGGAGCCGGGCCAAGAATCATTTTCCAAATGCCAGAGAGGGCATTAAGACCCAGGGATGGAGTCTAATAACGAGAGAGCTCTGACCAATCAGACATCTCACACCCAAGCAGCTTACAGGGGGATACAATGACGGACTGAATCGGTGGTCAATTCCAACGCCCACCGATATCAAAAGCACCTTTGTGGCAGGGACTGAGCTTTTCGGAAGAATGTTTCTTCGTACAAGCGGTGCGAGGCCCTGTCACAGGTCATTTAACTTTGGCTGAATTTCACAGCCATAGTGCGGGACAAGCAGATGCTGTTCATACAAGCTAGTTTCCACTTAACCAGCCTGCTTCAGGTTACGTCAGGACCTCAGTCTGAATCTGGCATAGCAGCATTGTGCTTCACGAAGCTGCGTTCGTTGCATGAATACCGATGCCACCCCGGTTATGTCGCTATCACTGACCCGCTGGAAGCTGCGGGTGAGGAGGAACTCGCACTGCATCATGTCGAAGAAGATGGGGATGGTGGCCTTGCGCAGCTCGATCTCAGGCACCAGCGTCATCTCCAGGATGGGGCCCACCATCTCGGGGATGAACTTGATCTTGTGAGGACCTGTTGGAACACCGTGTCCAGATATTAGAGCTCAAATCAGTCTGGGCAGCCTTTGCCCGTGAGAACAGGAAGTAGTAATGGAAAATAAAGCTGCCCAGAAGTACAGCAAGAGAAGAACCAATGGCAGTATCTGGCTCGGTTAGAGGAAGTCCCGCCTTCTCCACCCAGACCCTGTTAAAGACACAAAGGCCCAGGGCAGATTTCCTGTGCTAAACACAGTGACAAGATGCAGTCAAAAATTTGAATTCTAAGTTTAAAGTCTAACGGTTTAAAGGTTAAATTTATTAAGGGAGGGCAAACAAGCTTATTACATAATCAAAAGCCAAGTATCTGTAGGGGTGCCGCTCGCAGAAGACCACCATACGAGCACACGTGGCCCCTCCCATATCCTGTCAGCCACACCCTCTTCCCCACATGATAGAATAGGATTTTCTGGTGAAAATCCTCATAGTGAAAACAAAACTCTCATACTGAAACAAAGCCAGGTCATTCTGCTGTTGGTAGCTTTGAGTTCAGATTCACAGCAGTGATCCTATTAAAATGAATTATGTCAAAACTACAATGGACTTAAAATTACTTCAGATATTTATTCAGCACAACCCTGTCTAGGAGAAGCACTTGGAAGATGGATTGATAGATGGATGGACATTTCCTAAGAACTGAAAATACTACATATATAAGTGAAATTAGCATGGGCCCTATGGACACAGAAGGGGCTTACCCAGGTTATACCACATGTCTCGGATTTCAAAGCCGATCTGCCGCCTCATATCCTGGTATCTGAAAAGATTAAGATTAAAAAAATAAAAGGAGAAGATAGTCCTAAATGAGCTTGTTGGATGTGAACAGGGTTGAGGAGAGGAAGGAGATAAACACAAATGCATCAGACACACACTGCTCTTTAGTGGACCCCCAGCATTGCCGCTTCAATGATGACATTAATGTGAAATTCAGAGTCACCGCTCAGGACCCTCCACTGAATTCCAAAGCCTCTCATCAATAGAGCTGGGGTGGGGCATTAAAACAATGTCAGGAGAAAAGCTAACTCAGTAGTAATTCAGTTTAACTCATTCAGCCCCACGACACAAGCTATAATAATAAAGATAGTCAGACTGATCAATCCTTCGGTAAAGTAGGTCACCATTATGAAAGATTACCAAATAGCTTTGGTTTGGAGAGAAATGGGATGTTTGCACATGGAGACGTGCACTTGAAGCATACAGCTGGTACAGAAGGCACATGGGAGATGTATCCGGCATCGAGACAGAGGCGCCCCGGTGACAGCAGGAGATGCTGACGGAACAGCAGACTGGCAGGATGGCGCATTACGCCTGGGGTTTTACGAGGGTGGCTGTAATTAGCAAGCCACTGAGCCACGGCTGACAATAAGCGCCTGCAGACAGGTCGCGAGGACACGGTTTGATGGCCAGGAGATTGGACGATGATTGAGGAGCCAACGGCTGTTTGGAGACGTGCGCCGAAGCTTGAGTAAGTGGGCTGCGACCACGTCATCCCTGCCTTCCCACCAACCGATGGTGTCCGTTTTCAAAGGACTCGTACTAATTGAAATTTCTCAGACAATATGGTACACGTTTTGACAGGAATATTAAAAGCCAACGCCTCGCCTCATTCATTTTGGCTTCATTATTTTAGTCTGCCAGTTTTCTGTCATTTAGGGACAGGCGGGAAGGATTTCAACTCTAAAACGGGCATAACATTAAGGCAGCAGCAAGGTAACAGTAATGTTATGTTGTGCGAGAGAGGGCTGTTGTCGCATGCAGGCTGTCTCAAAGTTAACCTGCACCTCACCACTACTGGGATGGAAACTTCTGAAATGCCCTCATGAATTTAATGAAGGCTGACAACACTGCCGACGTCTCGGGTCGTTAGGCTAGGTGGACCTGACTGGACGGTACACGTGGTCTAGGACTGACTGCAATTAGCGATTCATCTCGGTAGACAGAATAATGCTGACAAGATAAAGACACGGTTATTTCAAATTTGGGAAAGGTCACACGCTATTGCTGATTTCCTGTGTGTGTGTGTGTGTGTGTGTGTGTGTGTGTGTGCGTCACAACACTCCCACCCTGGATCATCTAGCCAACAATCAGTAAACACTGAACCAAATTAATCCTACAGATGTTCAATAGGACTGACATCTGGTGAACACAGTGGCCAAGATGGTAAGCTGATGTCACTGTGAGGTTCCTCAAACCATTCACACAAACTCCTAACGTCATGGCAATGGGATTTACCCCGCGAGAAGCAACCAGTGACATCGGGGTAGACACTCATCATGAAGGGGTGGATCTGGTTCACCAGGATGGACAAGTGACCTGGAGTGATCAACAGACCTGCTTCTGGTTAGCTTGTGCCAGTCCTTTTATATCGCCTTTCTCATTTTTACCTTTATCGGTGCGCCACCTGGCTGTGGGGAAGAGCCAATTGTTCTACAAGGGAGTGGTGTTAATGTTGTGGCTGATTGGTGTATGTGGTAAACAGGCGATGGACAAGTCTCACACGCTGTGGCACTCTGTCGGGAGATGAGTGTACAAATCCCCACTGCGGACATTAACTATTCTTCTTAAATGACGGCTTTGATTTCACCCTAAAGTCTACCATGTGAACATAGCACTCCAACCCCTAACCTGTGGTGCGGTGTGTAATCTCGTTTGAAGAGCTGTGAGGGTCCTGCTGGACAGATTGCGGAAGATTGAGTTCATGACGGCGTTTGTTGTGTCGGCGGCCCACCGCCCTGCCTGAGTCTACGCCCTAATAACGGAAGCCACCCGTCACCGACGGCTGGGGAAAGGTGACCTTGTCACGTCATAATAGCCACACAGATGGCCGCTGGGGCGCACCGCTCTTAAACAGCGTGGAGAGTCTGAAATTGCTGCTGGTTCGAGTGCTCAAAATCGAGAGAGCAGCACTCCCGGTCTTTTCAACACCTCGAAAAATGACACAAAACGCAAGCGCAGTAATACGAAAGCAATGGGAAATGTCTGAAACTTACTAATCATAGAGTAGGAGGTTAATAAGCTTAAACAGAACTGTCCCAAAAAGATGCAGAACAAAGCACATCAAGACCTAACATATGGACAGCTCCCAGCAGGATCCAGCCTTGCATCACCCAGCAGAGGACCAGGGTGCCGTGGGTAGACCGAAGGAGATCCCGAGCTGGCCCAGCTGCCTTGGAGATATGGACCTGCCATGGGGGTGCTTAGCAACAACTCACTTGTGGAAGATCTTGGCCCGCTTGGCGCTTGAGAAGTTCTCTAGCTGCAGGGACTCTTGGGTGAGGAACGCCACGGCCAGATGAAAGTAGTTGTTCCAAAGCTGTAGAAAAGCAGGCAGCACAGAAACAGGTAAATAGGGGCTTGTAAGTACAGTTGCACTGAAGGACCTTTGGTATGACTGCAGATAGATCCTTACCAACGATTCCACTGGTTTCCCCTTTGACATAGCTTTGCACTTCCCACACAGCCACACTAGCAGAAACTATAACAGGCAACGGGACCTCATCGACTACTGGTTCAAGGGGGCAGACTATTGTTGCTATGAAGAAGGCACTTGACTGGTTCAGTACATCATCTGACAATATGAATGGATTAAACTGTCACTTGTTCCATTGAGGACCTTAAGCTACTGAGTTAGTCTCCTGTAGAGATGAGGCTTGGTCCTAGCCTTACACTAACAAGTAGGCGTGGTGACGGAGCCAAAGCATAGAGAATGAACTTCACACCGTGGAGTCAAGACACCAGCTCACTTTTTCCTTACAGGAGTTAGACTGACTCTTAAGCTACACATCATTGTCAATACACGTCTGATTTGTTTCTGAGCTCCTCCTCATGATCTTCCAGTAGGCATCTTTAGATGGTCCTTTTTTTTGGGGGGGGGGGGGGGGGGGGGGGGGACACTGAGTGGAAAGAAACGAAAACTATTACTGCGTCACTTAAGACTGAATTTATGACACAGTCCCTGAGGCTGTGAAAGAAATGTATGACTTATCTCACAGGCCTCTTGTGTTTTTCTCAGAGGAGAACATGAAAAAGGATATCACGTAATCGTACGGTTAAAAACAGCAGTTCTGCATCACCGCCCTCTGCTTCAATAATCGCAACCAATCAGCAGGCGAGGAGGCAAACGTCCCTCAAAACAAAAGCAGAACTATTCCATGGTTTGACCGGCTCATTCTAGCGAAAGTACAGCTGAATCCACATGAACGCAAGATGAACATTGTTCAACTGAGCACTGGCTTTTTTGCTTGAATGTGACAGACGGCATAGTGGACACACCCCCTACGCTTTACTGCAGAAAGGCACGACATCGAGGACTCGCAAACTCACCTGAAGCTCAAAGTTGGTCTGATCGAGAAACTTCTTGTTCAGAACAGCCGCGTACTGATTGATGGCTCTCAAGAAGACTCTGGAGGGGGTGGAGTTACATCTTAGTCTATCAGCAGTTTTAGAACTGGTCAGCAGAAAGATAAGCACCGCCTTCAGTAGTGATTCCCACTTTACAGCGGGAGATTTCGCAGCTGATGTCAACGAAAGGTGACTTCTCATTTCAAAGGCACATTTTGGAAATGAAGATTACCAAACCTCTCATAGGGTGCTATTATAAGCCCAAGGAGTGCATGAATGCGTGCAGTCCTGCATATTCATCACCATGCAAAACAGATCACCAAAAAACTTCAATAAGAAAAAAAAAAAAACAAAAAAAAACAAAAAAAAAACAAAAACCATGATCCAAAAAAAAAAAAAAAACCAAACATAAGGGGAGTGCGGAAGCAGATGTTTTAATTAGCATTGCTTGACAGCAGAAGAGCTTCAGACAATTTGAAATGCAATGAATATAAAATAACACATAAAATGTGAGGTCAGGAACGAAGACGACCCCCCAGGCTAATTAAGCATTCTTTGCCCTTAAAAAAAAAAAGTACTCTCCTTTTGACAGGAAACAAATGACACCAAGCATTCAATTAACACCTGCCTTTTCATTTCGGAATCACTGCCACCATCCTGATTAATTTTACTGCCATGCTAAAGGACAGGGACCAGTGAACATTACACCCCATTTTGTAAGTGGCAAGTGGCAAACACTTAATTAACTTTGAAACGACGCGTAACGCGTCCCCCACAGCTGACCCCTGCTTCCTGAAAACAGACTCCAACAGCAAAAGGGCACACTTCTATGCAGTGAACTTGTATAAAACACAGACAATAAACTTAATTGCTGCGGCCAAGCGTTAAGAGACAAACATGTCTGGACCTCGACGCAAGGTAGGGGGTCGAATGGGATGGCATTCACTGAGGATGCCCCTTTTTGATTGGCTGCCGCCAGAGCTCACTCACACTCCATTGGCGTGGAGATGCGAGCCAGGCATCGACTTTCTGTTACGTCGTTTTTAGTGTGGCCTTACTCCCACACGGCTGTAGAGGTAGAGGGGATAGATAAATAAACGCCCTGCTAACGTGTCTGTTGAAATATACAGGCTTCTTAATTACTTTCTGATAACACGTCGTCCACAGGGCAAATGCGGAAAACGTCTGTATCGGGAACAGTCAAAGGTACACATTTGAATCCAGCTCGGGCATGTTGAGCAATACATTTGAAGGGGAAAGCATTGTGAACTGGCACAGCGTCTACAGACAGACAGACGGTGGACCTGGCACCTTTTTACAAGAGGGTCAGGGGGAGGACGCCAAATCTTCAAAGACATGCAAATGCTTGTGCTTGACAAGGTCAAGTCATCACAGTTCAAATTGCAAGTGTGATACACAAAGCAGAACAAAGCAAAGGGCTCAGCAAAGACGGTCGACGGAGCGCTGACAGATTTATCAAGAATCACCAAAGCCTTTTTAATCCGTCAGTCACACGCAACCTTCGTAGCAAGGCTAATGTCTCAAAAACGGTCTTAAACAGAATTTCTCCTGGAGAATTACAGCACCAGAACTAAAAAAAAAAAAAAAAAAAAAAAAAAAAAAAAAAAAAAAAAAAAACCCCATCCGGTATGGCAGGAAAACGTAAATAAGAATGTGTTCGGGCAAAGTCACAACACAGCGCCTTCGCTAGGAAGGAGAGAGTGGTGATATGTAAATAGACAAGGATCTGGAGACACCCAGTTCACAAACCTATTAGTCACCCATCTCAGTAACAAAAATAGATTCGATATAAGCAAGACCCTCCCCAGCAGCCCGAGAAGGCTTCAACAGGGTCTCCCTGACACTGACAAGCGCTTTGCATTAAGCAACATTACGGCAGTCTATTAGATTCCAGCAGACATCAATCAGGCCTCAACCTATGAAGCCCTTTCGGGTCAGGTTTTACCGAGTCCGTGGTGCCCCCCCCCCGTCGGGGTGACAGCTCTGAGAACAGATGAGCGGTACGACGCCTGTAACAGCGCCGCAGATAACTGGCAGATTAATGGAGGTGTGAAAACCGCCTCAGCCTTCTCAAGGGAGCACCTCGGACGCCGGGACCCTCTCTGCGTGCGGCTCACGGAGGGCTCCCGAAATATCTGAGTAACCGAGGTGGCGGGACAAGGCTGGCGGCAAAGGCGGGTTCAAAGCTGGCATAGAAATCAGGCCCAATGCGACGAGCGCACAGATTGCGGTAACGAGCGGCTGGCATATCAAAGGAGAGCCTGCAAGGGAAAATAAAAATAAAAGAGCAGGGGAGACAGAGGCCCTGATTCGAGATGCTGACAGGTGCAGAGCGACGAGGTGCATTAAGATTGTGGGGGGCGTAGACAGCTCATCTCCTGAATGGATATCTGCCAGGCTGCCATATGCTGAACATGATTAGCAGCATTGGCTAATAATAGAAGTGAACGACGGCATGATGAAGATGAAGGCTACGCCAGAGGATAGACGGCTCCTGCGAGTGCCGCATTGATGGCTGAGAACGTTTACTTGGACGGAAGTGGATACCATTTTTTTTTTTTTCCCATTAAAATCAAATTCGAAAACTGATTTTAACATTTCAGGTGACCGCAATACTTCGCTTTACGAGTCGTTTTCATACAGATGCCCGCTAATCGTTCCTCGGGATCGCACGTCATTTAACATTCACACATACCTTTTAAATTCTGTTGTTTCAGAAAGTCCATGCTAATGGTCATAATTAGAGGATATTTAAACAGGACAAGTCGAACATCATTCTTCCCCGGACCCCAATGACCTACACGCAAGGTTAAAGGTTATTACGTACTTTAACGGAAATGGCTTTAATGGAATGGGAGCTGAGAAGCCCTCCACTTCCGCAGGGATACTGTCAAACCCGGTTCACATCCACCTCCATCGACTTTTGTTCCCTCACTCCCAGCCATGGCTCAGTCAAACTTGGGCAGAACGTGCCCTTAATCTAATTTATAGACCGAGTTGTATCCGGCAACATGCAGTACTAATTCACACCAATATTTCATTTTGGGTTTGCTCAGCTCTTAGAGAGGCAGACACACTATTGGTCACCGATGACATAGTAATACATATTATCACGATCAGTGATTTTCAACTGGTGGGCTGTGGCCCCCAGGGACTAAGGGAAGGTGTGTGTGGGGGGGGCGTGATTATGCTGCATTAATGTCGCTGCATTTTTAATACGTTCGGGTGGGCCTGTGGTGGGCCGCGAAAGTCTTTGTGCTCTTCTGGGTGGGTCATGAGATGGTAAAGGCTGGCAGTCAATGCTCTGTATCGATACATCAGCACAAAAAGACTATCGGCACAGACTGTACCACACTAACAGTATCATCGTTTCCTCAAACGCCGTAAAAATTCTAAGGCAGAGTTGGCTGTTCACGTCCATCTTCTGTACCCATCACATCATACAGGCCTGTACAGCTGGCACGGCATACAGGAACCATCAGAGTCAGACTGGATATGAAGTCATTCCACCAATTGATGCACCATTCTACAAACAAACTCAGTAATGATCCAGCTCCGATTACAGACCCAGGTTCTGTGCAGTGTTCTGTCAGGGCTTCACGAAGTCCTCCCGTGCGAGTCATTTAAATATGAAACACTACCAGGACCGACGTCGCTCTGTACCCTTCCGGCATTTTCCATTCCCGTTTTATCTATTAACATGTGAACTTACTTATTTCCTTCAGCGGCTCGCTTGTGTTGAATCGTGACCTTGACCCGTCCACCGAGCCGGGCGTTTCAAAGCAATTTTCCCCACATCAGCCTGTTCCAGCACATTTCTCCTTCCCGCTTAAACACACTTTTTCAGGGAATACTAATGCGGAGGATCCCAGAAGAGGGAGGAAGTCAGAAACGGGGTCACTGGCCTTCACCGCGGCTACGACGGGGGTCGGCGAGGGATGAGTCATCGTGGACAGGGCGCCGATTCCCAAACTGCTTTTGGAGGGTCAGTCGCTCACCTTGTCCCCCACCAGCACTGGCTGGTCCAATTGAAGAAACCAGCTAATCGCACAGCTGGTAGTTAGTTAAATTGCACCGGAGGTGACAAAACCGATAAAATAGGGCATGGGGCCCTTTAAGGGAAGTGTTAGGATCCGCTGGATAAAGAAGAGACAGCCAGGAGGTGCTGTCTGTGGGTCGTCTGTCCATGTGTGGTCAGGTGACGTTGGACAGATGGGCGGACACCTGCCTATTCAGGGCTCTGACACACATGTATTCTCGCAGAAAAACTCCTCACCAGAAACGACGCAGGGACACCCAGCATAAGTTTTATTTAAATGTTCCTTTCCTCGGCTATAATTTGCATTCTATATCTCTAGTGCCGTGTTCCTTCGCAGTTTCTGTGGACCGACGCGTGAAAGTTTAACGTCTGCCGCTTCCCAGAGACGTGACTTCTTGAAGGCGTCTTTGGTAGCGCTCCAGCTTTACGGCGAATTCCCACTCGGACCGACACGTGTTCACAAGCACAATACTTCGCTACGGGAAGAGCGCACCGCAGCGGGACAGAGGAAACAAACAAGAGCCCCACCGTCAAACAGGAGCAGGAAAGAAGGGCTGCCAGATGTGTAATGTTAAGAAAGCAACGGCGGCTAAAAATACATATATATCGATAATTTTAAATGTGTTTATCTTGTACAATGCAAGTTTTTTTGCATGCATCATTTCAACACGAATTTATGAACTGCATACTGTTCAGAGCACCGGTATCTGTGACTAACGTGAGACACAGGCAGGCAGACAGACAGACAGAGAGGAGAGAGAGAGAGACAGGTAGACAGACAGAGAGGAGAGAGAGAGAGAGAGAGAGACAGGCAGACAGACAAGCCAGAGAACCTTGGTGCTGTCATTTAAAGTGATACGCCACGCAGTGGGACCCACAATCTGATGAGCAGCTGCAACCTTGGCAGTGAGGGTTTGCCTGCAGCAAGAGTGTTGGGTGGGGAGGTGGGGGTTGAAGCAGCATTTAAATTATTTGATCTGGCGGAGATATAAGACGCAGGCTTCCAGGGCACTGAAAAAGACAAGAGGCAGGGAGAGGATGGATCTTAATGAGAAGATGGGCAGATTGTGCAATCGGCACGGTCCTAGGAGAGTGCTTACTAAGCGGAGAGACGCGAGAGGCTTTTAAAGGCCCGGCGAGCTCCGGCGCTTGCCATCACGTATGGCTTCTGACAGATAACGGCGCTATCACGGCATACTTCAAGGCCAGAATAGGAGACCCCGTCCAGCTGTGAAGAAAAGCAAGCTCAAAGGGGTCACCCAGGTAACACACAAGATGGGCTGGGCTTTTAGCCCAGCTGTGGTGGTGGTTACGTGATTATGCTCCTTAGCGACACACTGGGATCAGCCGGGGAATCCTTTAATGGTGGTTAAACCGCGCATTAAGAACTCTAACAGCTCCTTCCTGACTTGTTTCCACTATCACACAGCCAAGCCTTAAGGAGGCCCATCCTCAAAGACCCACAACTACGGTTCTGCACCATACTCCATAAACACCCCTTAAACGCAGACCAAAGTCACCCAGAATTCCAGTGATTTAAGCGATGACAGATTGCAAAACCCGAAGCTGCTAACTACTGCCTTTCAGAGGTGGACAGAGATGCCTCCTGGAGGATGGGTCTTTCAGGCAAAGCTGGTCTGCAGGTAACTGTCCCCTACACTCATTCAGGAGTACGTGAGAGCAGAAATCTGAAGGAGGACACAGCAGAACGCGTGGCAGTTTGTTACGTGACGACGGTAAATCGCAGTCAAAAAAAACTGCCTGTGCCATTAATCTTACACAAATGGGCTCACCGTGCGGTAGTCCTTTAGCAGTCAGGCACTTTGCTATGAAACGAAGCGGAACTCAACCTATCCAAAAATTACAATAAGGCAGATTTTTTATTATTTTTTTTTTTTAAGCACTTTGTAATTAACTCTGGCCACATTTCACTGTAATGGGTATGGCTGACA
This sequence comes from Gymnarchus niloticus, assembly GCA_009936485.2. Classification (NCBI taxonomy): domain Eukaryota; kingdom Metazoa; phylum Chordata; class Actinopteri; order Osteoglossiformes; family Gymnarchidae; genus Gymnarchus; species Gymnarchus niloticus. Next base: position 11,974 of record JAACJT020002150.1, read on the forward strand.
GCTGCCCTGTCACGGACGGCAGGACGAGAACGACGACTGAGATACAAAGAGGGTGAAAACCTTTCAGACTTGGGGAATTCAGGCAAGACACAGGAAGAGCGAGAACAGATGTGGAAGGAAAATATTACAAAGTTTCAGGTGCTGCTACTACAATTTAAAGACTAAATTAATTTACGATATAAATAACACCCAACCATACTGAACAGCCTGCCAGGGGTCCAGGCTCAAAACGCACAGGATGGTCTCTGAAAGTGTTCAAATGATGCATGTGATTCACACACGTCTACGCTCCCGTGTCGGGAGACTGCGTGCCTGTCAAATCCCAGTTTATTTCCCAGGATACCGGACTGGGAAGAAATGCAACAGAAAGTCACAGTGGGACCGAACAGCTACCTAAAGACTGGTCGCTGACAGGCTGCGTGGTACGGTTATGGGAGCCCGGGACCGTGCAACCACGCAGGTGGGCTTTCATGCCAAATCAATTGTCCCATGCAGATAAAGGTGCCACAGATACAAAACGGAGCGAACGGACAGTGACGACGGGGGGGGGGGTGAGTGTCGCAGGGTCATGACAAAGCCCAGAGCAAACGATGGAGGGGAGCTATGACCGTCTCACGCACGCTTAAGAATGGGTCAGAGTCCGTTCTCGACTGAAGGCTTTGGAAACCGATTCCAGACCGTGGTCAAGGCACTTGGATAAACTGGAAGCCCCCTTTACAGTGGGAATGAGAAGCTGGGGGGGGGGGGGGGGGGTTGGCAGCCACATTCATCTGTGTTGGCAGTGTAGGACGACGGGACACGCATGGAACGATCAATAATTTGGTCAATTGCGACAGCAGAGGCGTGG
>JAACJT020002151.1:0-12817 GCA_009936485.2 Gymnarchus niloticus
TTTTAGATCTGGTTTTTTTTTTTTTTTTTCTTTGCGGCGGTTTGGGGTGGGGGGGGGGGGGGGGGGGGGGTGGGGGGGGGGGGGGGGGTGGGGGGGGGGGGGGGGGGGGGGGGGGGTACATGACACAATGTTTCAACGTGCGACAAGTGGCGTGCCCCTTACCTGATAATGACATACATGACGAGCACGTTCCCCACCAGCCCGACGACGCACACGATGGAGTAGAAGGCAGTGATGATGATGGCGATGACCACGGGGATGGAGCCCTTGTTCGGACTCTCCGTCGGCTCCGGCTGGTACCCGCCGGTGCCCGGGAGGCTGACGTTGGCGCCGGCGTCCCCGTCCTGGCACAGCAGCTCGGACGCGTTTCCAGCGCCGTCCATGGCGTCGAGCGCTTCGACCCGACCGTAAACGTTGGCTCCTTTCGGGTTGTCCTGCGGGAAGCCCGTCGGGCACGACCAGCTTCACCCCCCCGGGGCGGCGTGCGGTCGAGCCGATGGTCGGAAGGGGTACCGTCGTCAGCGACCGTGCGGACCCGAAGCGACACGGGCGACTGAAACCGATCGCTTTTCGCATGGCGCGTTCGCGTTTTATCCGGCGAAATGACGTCACTTTACACGCCACGTGAGCGGCTCGCGGCGAGAAAGGCGACGCAAAGCCGCGCTTGGTGTATTGAGCAGAGTTCTTTATTAATAATAATAATAATAATAATAATAGGGATAATAATAATAGGGATAATAATTCCTTATATTATTCCATATTATTATCCTTATTATCCTTATCATGCCTTTTAAAATCAGTTGTATTTCTGGATTATCATGTTCTTATGCCCATCACTTAAGGGCTGCTAAGTTTTCTTGCAGACAGCCATGCGTGTGCACATGATGAGATGATGATACGGTCAGTGAGGCTCTGCTTCTGCCTGGTGTAGCAGATAAAATGCATTAAACAGTCCTGTAGCTGCGTAGTTTCTTTTCAAAGTGATTTCTTTCATTTCTTTACCATCAGCAGTCATTGCTTTTACTGCGCATGTAGCTGGAGATTCTTGTCATTCTGCTGCATGTTTATATTCCCTTTTTCTGAACATACCGTGACTTTGCTGCGATGTTGTAAGTTGGGTTATTAATATGTGATAGCAACCTGTGCTCAGGTGGGACCACAGCAGTCCACTCACCCTAAACGCCATTTCTTTGGCAGCAGGTACTCAGTAAGTCATTAAAACTCGAGATCTGTGTTTTATTGCACGGTTAAACTCAAGACGGAAGGCTGAGAATACACCCAGCCAGTGTGTTGGTGTCCACCTTTACATCTAATGACCAGTTTTACGGTTAAAACTGAGGTTCGCGAGCAGTCATGTCACTCAGGAGCGCCCCCTGTTGGTCCGGTAGCCACGAGGGGAAGAAAAGAAGTTACGGTCACGTGGCACGAAAGTATGACACGTGCAGCCGTAGGTTATTTGAAATAGTCACTTGGTTAATGCTTTGTGTGAAAAGAAGTTTTTCATATGTGTTTCTAGCAATTTCCTACGTACCGGCAATGTATGATTCAGAAGTATAAGTAATTATGTAATTATACACAGCATTGCTACCTAATTCAAGAGCAATGGATTTCAGGAATGACAATACGATTCATTGATTTATTGACAATTCTGAGAAACGTCTGATAGCCAGTGTATAGTATTTGAAATGTATGACAGTTGTGTTTAGTATATTTTAATATGCACTTTCATGTGATACATGTAGACGAAAATGTACTTAGAAATGTTTAATAGGTAGACTGTGACTTCATAGCCAAGATTCCTACAGTTTCAGTCAGATGAGCTGGCTCTTGGATTTGTCGCCTCACTCCAGGCCCTTAAGAAGAGCTGTCCCACTCCACTGCTGAAGCTGACGGTTATGAAGTGGGTCTACCTGGAGTTCATTTATCTCCAGGTCTGTTCACTCCTTCAGAGTTTGGCCTTACCTGCGTCTTCACTGCTTTGTCAGAGACGTTCACGAGCAGGCGGTTAACGTACCAACAGTGCTTGGAAGTGTTTGTCACACTAATAAACGGAGATACATATTCCAGATTTTAACGGCTTCAGTTGGACAGTTATATTAAGGGTAAATTAATTTTACAGCATGCAATCATGTGTATGCAAGGAGAGACTAAAGCCTGATGTTTATGACAAGTATTGAGGATTAGGCATCATTTTTTACTAGTGGTTTTACTGCCTGAATGCAAAGCAAAGGCTAATGAAACATCAGTCCTTAAGTGCTCATGTTGACCGTCCTCAAAACATGTAAAACGTGGTGCGGTTTCCATGGAGACCCGGGCTTTGAGCAGAGTCAAAACGCACCCCAGTTCCCACAAAGAAAGCCTGCAGAGACACGAGGTGAATGAAAGTCACTTGTGGCTTCAGAGACCAAAGTGACCAGATAGGACCGGTCATGCCTGTGAGGAGACAGGTCTTCTCCTGACTTAGCCAGTGAGACAAATCAAAGCCATAATGGCAAACTGGTCATTCCCTCTCCGAATATAGTATAGACTTTCTATGACCGTCAGAATGAAGGAATTGGTTTGAATATGCCTGAGCCTGGCTAAACAACCAGTGATGGATTTGTAATATATCAGGTTAAGTCAAACCAGTTTAACCCACTCTTCCGTCTGTCACTCCAGCCATTAAAAAAGAGAGCGGTTTCACCCTTGCACTCATTACTAGAGACATGCCTGTCGTTTCTGGGACGGTCTGTCTGTTGTTATCTAGCTTTAATAATGGGTGGGTGACTAACGGGTAAGTAATGCTGCATGCGCTCGCATTTTTTTACCGGTGTGTACTGCATCAGTTACAGGGCAGAGTGATTTAAGCTTCTGGAGTTCGGTTAAGAGAGCAACTTCAAACGGATGAGGAGCTGATTCTGTTACTCTGCTTCATTATCTCTGTTTTGTAAAAGAGTGGGGCAGTGCTAATTCAGGATAAAATTTATAACGATGCTAGTGCATTTAACTTTGTTCTTCATTCTGTGCATGCTGTTTGACTTGGTGAAAGTATGAGAACTCTCGAAACGTACTGCTGAAATTCAACATCATAAGTGATTCTTTTCCTGTTCCACCCCAACACTCTCACAGTAATAATAAAAAGGAAGCTTCCGTTATAATTTAATACTCAATAGCTGTAGTGTACTGAGTGTCTTTCGGTCTTTCATGTATAGCCTAATTAGACATGAAATTGTACTGCCTATTATATGTACATTCAAAGAAGGGATGAATATTTTATGTCATAAACTTGTTTGGGAATTGACTTTGGGGGGAAAAAAAACAAACCAAGAAAGATTAGAGATGCTGAGAGTTGTTGATTTTGGCCCCTGTTATCTGCAGACTTTAAATCAGATAGAGACAGGGAGAGACGTGATGATTTATACGAGACAGCACAGCATGAAGGCACCGATCACTGTGTACCATAAACCGTGTATACATGTAGAGTGACTGTCAGTTTATGGAAGAGGAAAACAAAATCAGGGGAAATCGATCAGTCTTTTATCCTGATCTCAGGAATTAGATTTATGGCCGAAAGTAGAACAAGGGCAAAAACTGAGAGACCATACGAAATGGACCACCTAATATAAAAGTTTTAGTTTTATTAGTACTGATGAAGGTGAGACAATACACTTTCGAATCCAGATGATTAAAAATGTACACATACTATATATTGTCTATGTTGTGTGTGTGTGTGTGTGTGTGTGTGAGAGAGAGTGTGTGTTCCACTCTCTTCAGGTGTTACAAAATGAACAGAAGGTAAACACTTGCTAATATTAGATGACACAGTTCAGATGGTATGAATAAACATAAATTTCAGTTACCAAGCTTGTCATATACCTTTAAGTATTATTGTCTGCATGGATTGAAATTTGCATCGGTTATTATGTGCTGCTGGATTTTGACTGTTGCTATGGTGATCTGAACATCCTAGCAACAGCTACACCGACTGTGTCCAGAAGCATTACTTTGTAATACGAAGTTTTTGTTTCAGATTTCCTTTTAAAGGCTACGATACTATTTAAGAGAGAAGCTGGGAAACATACAGTGGTCAAACGTATATACGGAAAGGATTTAACCCTCAGATGAATGTGCGATGGAGCAAGACAAAATTTAACTAAGTAGACACGTGTCACGATTAACACACAGTACAACGACTGCGCTAATCTAAAACGAAAATGCGTTTGTCCTTCATAGGACACTACAGGTGTAGGGAGAGGATTAGACAAACGGACATCCACGATAAACGAGGCACTTTTTGAGAATGCAATGCAGCCGCTGCGGAGCGTCGAGTGCCCTGCATGCTGATGCTGATGCTGATGCTGATGCGGAGTTTCAGCGGCACAGCGTTGCCATGGCAGGGCTGAGCCCGGCGAGCATGCCGTACATTTGGAGGACCCTCCAGCAAACGGAGCTATCTTGCTGCTAAAATCCGACGTGGCTTTAGTGTACTTGCCGAATAGTCACCTTTGTATGGTTTAAAGATAATAGGTATAACACAGTCGGAACGATGTGGTCTCTTAAAGAGAAGTGGACTCGTTGGGTTCCGTTTCATTGTGTTCTGTTATTGGCACTTAACTGAAACACACAACAAAAGCCTTCATTTGCATAGAGTGTCATTGTTTTAAACGTGAGCCCACTACAAAAAAACATGCACCCCACACACCCTTACACACAGACTCTGTCTAGGGACTCACTGTAGCTGGAAACGTATGGGTGCTCAGCGTTTGTCAATGTTAATTCTGCCCTCGGTGACACATTTCTTTTCTGAGGAACCAGATGACCCTGCAGTTATGTAACCGGAGTTGTTACAGAAAAGTTTTGGCTTCCATCTTTGATGTTGCCTGTGAGCTGATTTTTGCCGTAAAATGTTCGTAGTCCCAGAGGGGTCATTTTTTTTGTCTGAATCACCAATGTGATGTTTTCTTGGAGATCTCCCAGTTTCCTCATTTATTGCTTATTAAGCAAAAGAATCCTTGGCTTCATTAATTAACATTAATAAGCGCAGTCTATGACAGAAATCGAAGATCCACTGAACATAATTTTCTTCCACTGTGACAGAGAAGAGAGCAAATTCAGAGAGGAAGCAATTAAAATGTCATGCTACTGGCTGTGTGAATATTATGTAAATTAGCCAAAGCTTCCCTATCATTTTTAATTTCTCTGTTAGTACTCAGCCTTGGCTGCTCATGCTTTAGTCCTTTGAAAAATAATAATAAAAAATATTGTCGTTTTCTTGGAAAACTCAATATGCCAGCTGCATGATCCATGGCAGGTTGGTTAACCTTAACCCACCCACATATGCCATCTGGCTAGCAGCGTGGATTTCACTGTTTACTTGATTCGGCTAAAACAGGTGAACCTCCCCCACCGCACCTCCTAATGGCGTGATCTGTGCTCGACCCGTATGCCCACGTCGACTCCGATGCGTCAGGTTCGCTCGCCGTTAAACACAAAGCAAACTGCGATGCAAATAGCAGCCAGTCTGGTGAGATCCCTAGAAACAGTTCAGGTAGAGGAGAAAACGAACGCATCTTTGGGGGGGGGGGTAAAGACTTGGAAAGTCTCAAGGCATCACTGGACCGTCTCGGGTGTGAATAACGGCACAGCACCTGGCAAATAGGAGAGCGTTATCCTCACATCCTCCACTTTGGATCGAAGGCACGTCGGTCTCAAATGGCCTTGGATGTAAGGGCCCTTCATGAGAGAAAACAGAAACATTCTTTCCACACGGTGGGATCCAAAATAAACCGTTACTCTTAATCCATGTCCAGTTGGGTTAGAATTCTTTACTGGCAATTCCCTGATTCCTGAAGTAAATATTTGCCTGGTTATTGGAATGTCCTTTTTTCATACCGAAAGGCTCAAGTTGTCACTAATACGGACTTGTCTCTCTCTACTGGCTTCAAAATGCTCTGGCTACGAGGCCTCCCAGTTGTGCCTGGACGATCACATGTATATAAATGGCTTATCGTTCGAGAGTGATTCCGTGTTTAACGTTCGCTAGATAAGCATCCAGAGATTAAACATTTCAAAAATGGCTGTAAAACAAACATTGGCCTCTTGACAAAGAATCGTCCCTGGCTCCTCTTTTCCGCATATCTCGCTCTCTGGAGACAGATTAGCTTTGAAGCAAAGAGCCTTTCATGCTCAGCCTCATTTGTCAACAACTGACTGCATTTTGTTTCATAAAAAGAAAAAAAAAAATCCAGATGTGTTGAACTTAATATTCAACCTTTAGTTTCGGTTATGGTTCCAGATTAAAAATGGATCTATGAAACGTATAAATTATTATAATTGCAATATGTGTGGTGTAGTTCTACAACAATGCCTTCTGCGTCATAAGCCTGATGTGTAGACAGGATCCTGAACGTTTCCAGATGATGGTGTTTGGGTTGTTTCTGTTCTGTTGTTTTGAGCTAATGTTTGCTTCTGTGGTCACAGACCACGAAAGGTCTTTTAATTTTAATTTATTATTTTTTTTACACGTTTAAACATTGCCTTGTGCCTCGAACGATGACCTGCAGCGGTGGGAGAATTAGATATTTATGACTGTAGTCGCGTAACTTTCCTCTGAAATTAAACATAGGACTAATATGTAATAATGCCAAACAGAACTGAACACAGTGAGAGAATTTCACATGTAAATGAGATTCTGGTGATTGATAACCCATCAGAATGCTAGAATACTAAAATGACTTCATTTAAGTGAGGGAAAAATGAGTGACTTTCAAGTGTAGACTGCATTGAGAATGCATGTAAAAGGACATGGTGTTATTTAGCAAGGCTCCGATCAATTTATTTTCTGCCAGATTGGATTATTGTAATGCTCTGTTTTCTGGATGTAACTCTGGGTTGTTACACAGACTCCAGCTGATGCAAAATGCTACTCTGTCAGGTTCTGAGACTGTTTATTGTACAGCCCAAGTCTTCTGAGCCCCTGTGTGATGGAAGCTGGGTCAACTGACGCAAAAATCACCAGTAGACAACCTTGCAGATTGAGGTATTCCCAGGACCATTTTCCCACTTCCCATGTCTAAAGCGTGTTTAATTCAGTCACCGTGGGACATGTCTACTGCCTCGCAGCTCAAACGGTGCTCAGATGTGTGAAACGAACAAGACATTTCGCTGTTTTTCTCTCCTGTCCCTCTCACCATCGCAACGCACTGCCATATGGGAAAGGAGCCTGTTGTTTGTCGAGAACAGACAGACCCCCACCAGAGTGAACGAGGATGCCTTTTTTATCTCATATTTAAGTGTAGCCGAGGAACCCTTTAGTCAGGCGTTATGATCTTGCATTCAAAGCAACACACTGCCGTATGGGAAAGGAACCCGTTGAATCTAGAACTCGTCTGCGTGTTTGAACTCAAGCTTCTTTCCTCACACTCTCAGGTGCAGGAGAAGCCCAGGTGCCGAGTTTATGCTTCCAGGTGCATGCCTACTTGCGATGTCACCGTCAGCCGGAGGTAAACTCCACCAGCCTCGTCACCCTGACACTGTCTTCACCTTGTCTTTCAGGTACCTTGGCTTGGTGGGGCATTAATCTTGGAGCAGCAGACTATGTTTGGTTTCGGGACAGATGGGGGTACCGTCTGCACACCGAATTCCTTCCGTGAACAGGAAGGGCTGCATAGGGTTGCACGTGATTACGTGCGGCTGCCCACAGCCGCGCAGACAAGCAGGTAAAGGCAAGAGGGGTTGTACGTATCATCGAAACAGGTAGGCTAGTCTAAATGAGTAATTCGATGCTAAAGGCTGCCCTGATACAGATTCACAGTATTTACAATGTGCAACGTATTAAAGACATTCGCTTCGCGATGAGATGGAAATGCCTGTCAGGTGTCTGATTTCTGCTACTCGAGACCTGTGAAATAAGCATGCTGATGTGGAACCTGCTTATAGATTAGTGATGCCTGGCTTATTTCTGCAGGCAAGTTTGGGGGATGAGCGGAACGTCAAGAACAAACAAACAGACCCAAACCAGAGTGAACGTGGGTGACCTTAATGCTGTTTTAGCTCATATTTAAGTGTGGCCCGAGGAACCCTTAGGTCAGGTTTATGATATTTCATTCTATACCTCAAGCCAAACACTTTGAACAGAGGAGACTGCTATGATGTTAATTTTAGGTCTGAAGATGCACTGGCCACCCTCTACTAAGGTTTCTCTGGCATATGCTTTTAGAGTCCTTCACAATGTTAACAAACAAAGCTTTCAGAAGAAAAATAAAGAGAGGCTGACGGTGACACTGGGTACCTTTGATTTTATGCCAGCAAAGCGGACATTCCCCTGCAAGAACTACGATGTCGAGTCTGTCGTCTTGAAATCGGTGCCATGAAATTTACCGCTGGCCATGGATGGCTCACCCAGTCATCGGTGCTATCCGCAGAACCATCTCAGTGTCATACTGAGTACTCAGAAAATACTTCAGTAAGCAAAATATTGTGCGTATTTTTCCATTTGTTTTCATTTTGTGCTGATTGAAACACTGAACTTACTTTTGTAAGAGACCTTCTGCTGCTCAGATCATATTACTGACGCGGCATTCTTCATTTCTATTACTGTGTACTTTATTTGCAGGACAGATGTTTCTCAGATGGCTTTCCTTAGGTTAACTGGCTGTAGCTGTCTAGCCAGTTTTTCATATTTTTCCCTTTTTCTTCTTTCTTTTAAAATATAGTTATGTTTCATCCTCTGTACCTCTCTGCTTCAGGTTTATGTGTCATTTGTCCAATCTCATTGGGTTCATTAAATAATCCATCAGCCAATCAGAAGCCTGGGTCTTTACACATTAGGGTAGCTTTTGAGAGGTTGAAACGTCCTGTTATTGGAGGAATGGGGAGTCAGTCTTCACAGTTCGAGGGATAATTGTGTGCTACTTACGAGTGCCTGAGGACCCATAATATTATTTGGGGGAAATGAGCTTGTCCAGTCAGTGATCCTAAGTGCATGACAGTTGCATCAGTTGTGAATTAATAGGCTTTGTCGAAGTCTTGACAAATCCCTGACATGTAGATTTAGTGATCATATTCAGTTTCACATTTTCACATCTCAAGCTGTTTAAATGCTTTAAAGTTTTCCCTTCGAAGAACACTCACATTAAAGGGCTTTGAAATTCAGTGACATTTTTCATTTAGCTGTAGTAAGGAAGGTTAAATGTCGATATCAGGGCGAACATGTTGCCCTGGGAAAGGTGACTGTGTAGGTGAGGACTCTCAGCTAACCCACCCAAATTCACTGGGCATGAGCTGCGTTTCCCGTCCAGAGCGGCCGAGGGTCAGAACGGCTGGCTAAGAAAAGCCGGCTTCTGCCATCTCCTCGTCGCCGCGAACGTCCGCTTAGGTGGGAGGGCTCGTAGAAGTGAGCGCCAGGCCCCCGGAGGTCTGGTGTCGCTCCAACTGTGAGTCGTGAGAAGAAAAGACGAGTGTTGGCTTTTGATTGGTAGCGAATGAGCAGGAGAAAGTAAATGGCAACTGTCTCCAAAAAGCTGTAGTCGTTTGTACGCGCACACAAACCATGAAACCATTCCTGCCCCCTAAATGTACTGGCATTGCTCAAGCCCAGCTGTGAACAAATCACGGCTGCCTTCACGTATGACAGCGGGGCTTCCTGAAGCGATAAACCATCTTCATGCTGTTCAAGTTTCTGAACTTTGATCCTCAGCAATGGGTAAAAAAGCAGAATATGCAGATATCGCAGGATCAAAACAATGGATAACGTCACCACGTAGGGGCATCGTTAGTATAGAGTCCAGAATGTCTAGAGTTGGCTAACTCTGACTAACACGACAACACTCACCTGAAACGACTTTATTCGAACACATTGCAAACTCCAAATCATCCCTGATGGTCTTCGCAGCGATGAGGTGGAGGAGCTCTACCTTGCTCTAGTCTGGCATGAACTGAAGTGTTATCTTGTATAATTTCTCCAGTGTGCCGTTTGGGAATGGAGTACGCGTTATTAAATAACCTGCTGTTTTCTTTCAGTGAACGTGCAGCCAGTCGATCTGGAGTAATGAACTGGTGATTTTGTTAATGGGGGCAGAAAGGGTGTGATTTCCGGATTTCTCTGATAGGCTGTGGGGTTAAGATGTAGACGGTTTTTTACAGAGGGTGGTAATAACATTGCCTTGGGCACAGAGCCGGTTTGCTCTAATCTGCTTCAGTAACATCGTCTCAGTTACCCTCCCTCCAAATGAAGCATAGCTCAGCAATTTTACAGCTGCTGTATTTATTATGGTTTATCCCCATGGAAACAAGGCCCTAATTAACAGTTGTTATGCACCTATGTTATTCCATAAAAGTGTAATTGGGAGGCACAGAAAATGGCTGAATCATATTTCTCAGTATCTGAGAGAGGTTCTTTATTGTGGTGCTTGGTCTTTCTGAAAACGTTTTTGCGGTTTGTTTCAAGCACCAGTGGAGGTGAAATTACAGAAAATCTCCCTCAGAGTTTTTCATAGAATTTGAGACGTGAACTCGGAGAGATGGTTACGACAGTGCCCCGTAATTTCACCTCACTCGGAGTCCATCCATCTGAACGAGCTCCACACTCTGCGGGGCTGCGCTTGGTGATTGATTATCTTCAGTCATCCACCAGGGGGAGACAATTTAAATTGTTTTCCACTCCACGGACCCAAGTTTGCAGCATCATTAATTTCGCTGTGTTTATTTTCTGGGTGAAGAACTGCAGGGGCAGAGGTTCCTGGCTTTCTAAACACTGACAGACAAAGGGAAGCCGGTTTCTCTCCCCCAATCTGTTTAAGGCAGTGAATTACGGCTGGTTGGGATCAGAACATTTGTAGTGTAAAGGCTGACCCTCAGGGTAATTTTCATCCTTATGTGGCAAAGTCATGCAAGTATTTACTCAAGGGAACCAAAGCCTTTTCATGCACTGGCCCACAATTCTTGTCAAGGAATTCGGTGTTACGGGACACGGTGCTGCTGGACTGGCTGGCCCCCGCCTCTCGCCCCATTCTGGATGCTGCTCCGACGGAGGGCTCCGGTTTTCCCTCCACTGCGCAGCTAAGACGCCGCATCGCCGCTTGGCAAAGAGATGCTCGTTACTCCTCCTTAAGCCAATCGGTTGACGCGTCCTGTCAGAGGAAGGGCACTATACTCCCTGCTAGCTGTTAAAAAGGCTTTTACCTTTTAAGACCCATGGCTACGGCAACATTTGATTAGTGCCTCTCTCGCGCGTTTAATGATTAAGTGGAGTTTTAATTATTAAGCCTGATTTAGTGAGCGGACGCTGGAATTTAGGCCCGTCTGCTGAAAAGGCTGGAGCCGAAGCTTTGCCCGTCACCACGACGGGGAGGCACGTAGGAAGAAAGGTGCAGATTGACGATGTGGGTGATGAGTTAACGACGGCCGTCGTGAAGGCGCCTTAACGAGAACGCCGTATGGGAATGCGGGAGCGGCGAGCATCACAGAGATTAACATTGTTAAAAGGCCCATATTACATAGCAGGAAGCACGCCGGCAGACGGCTGCCTGGCCTAACGCCCACCATCGCAGCTGACTGCAGGCTGTGATTTTGTGGCACTCTCGGCTGCGTTTCATATGCATATTAGGCTGTTTTCCCCTCCGTTTCTCAGCATCTCATTTGTATTAATTTTATCACCGGAGGGTGAACGATGCGTGAGGGGGCTAACGATAGCATGGATAAACACGGCCTTTGATTTAGGAAGAGGGCGTGCCACCTCACCCCCGAGTTTTGAAAAACAGCGGGAGGGGTGGGGTGGGGTAGACTTTAAAAAGTAGGGCCCCCCCCCCCCCCCCCATTACCGGCCAAGCTTCATTATTTTAAGGGTCTTTATTTGGTGGTACAGCGTGTTATGTGGTCAAGTGTCCCCGGGCAATGGCGTTGAGAAGTGCCTTGGTGACAGCGTTAGCCTTGTTGACGAGACCCAGATCTGCTGTGAACTGGGTCTGCAGAAGCTGGTCTACAGATGTTAGCGGTCTCCAGGTAGGTGCTTGTGTTGACGTCCGCCTGTCTTTTTAATCCGCCAGCCAGATGTTTGACATCTGTCATTGAGGGTTTTGGAGACGTGTACACATTTAACGTTTTAAGGAGCGATGCGCAGGAAATAATCTTTTTTTTTTCTTTTTTTTTTAAATCAGGACACAATTTGCTTATTTTTGAATAAAACAATATGAGGCCAAAGGACCACGCTGTCACAGTAGTTTGCCAGCGATCGAGAAAGGCAAGTATCTCATGCAAAAGTTGCATAATATTTAAGTCTGTTTCAGCAGGGGATGACATTTATCCTCTATAGCCTTTTAAATGTCATTATTTTGACAACTAACACGTGGAATCATTTGAGAAAGCCTGTTATTACAATGTGCTCCTGAGTCTGAAATGCCAGCCTGCCTTTCTTTAAGGAAACGTAAAATGACCCTTAATGATGTCTCCGCGGTAATGAGACGAGAGTGTCGCTGCTTTAGGGACCCGAGACATCACATGGTCACCACAATGGAAGGGAAGAGTGGCGGATATTTCGGAGCATAGCATGTGTGTGTGGTCGCAGGCATGGTGGATGGCCTTTTTGGATGTTCCATGTGGTTCTTGCTCCTGTCTGCATACGTGGAATCGAAGCATCCTTATTTTACACGAGATGATGTACTACGATGTCATCCGCAAACATCATAGTCCACGGGGGCTCCTGCCTGATCTCGCCTGTCAACCTGTCCATCGACATTGCAAATAAGAAAGGGCTCAGAGCTGATCTTGATGTAATCCCACCTCTACCTTGAACGCATCTGTCACTCCTACTGCAGACCTCACCACTGTCACACTGCCCTCG
>JAACJT020002152.1:0-12814 GCA_009936485.2 Gymnarchus niloticus
TGGTCCATGGAGTCGCGAAGAGTCGGACACGACTGCGTGACTAAACAACAACAACCCTACTCACGTTACCCTGTTCTTGCCTTGTTTTCAGTTGAGTTCCTAGTCTTTCTCATCGTTGTATTTAGAGCAGAGCCAGTTTTTTGTTGTTTCTGTGAAAACCCTTTTACACTCACACCCTGCACCCTTGCCTCTTGGCCCTGCAAACCTCAGTCCGGTGACAACCGTGATATTACATAGTAGAGAAGATTCCAGGTCAGTACGGATTTCCAAGAACAAGTTAAATGCGTAAAAGATAAATTAATTGGGGGAAAACTCTAAAACGCCAGTAGTTTCATTCAAAAGTGCGGAACAAGGATCACCAAAGGGATTAAAAATATTGATTAAACTGCCGTTTCATTTTTAAAAAATTAGCAATGGAAGAGTTAGTGGCAATTAGGGTTGACCAGAACTCCTTTTTCAGCATATTATAGTCAGGTTTTGACATTGTGATGCAAACATACAAGCACATGCACTTACGTAAAACATATATAGGAACTTTAAAAATTCCGGCTGACATGTACAAGATCTTTAAAAGCAGACAAGGAAGTGTGGATGATGTCTTACCTCGCCGGAAATTCTGTTACTGTGTTCTTGGACCACAAGCGTATTCCCGTTGCTGCCAGGGAAAATAGTAGAGCCGATACTTGTCCTGGGTCCAACTAGCATGTACCGTTTCTCTCCGGACCTGTACTGGATGCTGTGACACAGAGTTCCGTTCCCACTCGTGTCTACACAGGTGGAATCATGTGAGTACTTGGAGGAATAGTCTGTAGTTTTAGAGCACTGCATGACTATCAGGCCGATTATACTGACGACAAAAAGCGCTGAAACTGAGCCCAGCGAGATCATCAAATACAGCGTAATGTTGTTCTCCTCTTCCTTCTTTACTGTACTTTTAATATCGGAAGATACAATCTTGTCTTTGGACTCCACTATATTAATCACCACAGTTGCTGTAGCTGACAGTGAGATGTTCCCGTTATCTTTTACCAGTACAACAAGTTTATGTGTGGCCTCGTCTGATTCAGTGAATGGCCGTAGAGTCCTGATCTGTCCTGTATAGCGCTCCAAACCAAAGAGACTGGGGTCCGTAACTTGCTGCAGAGAGAATGACAACCAGCCATTGTATCCAATATCAGGGTCATAGGCTCTTACTTTAGTCACCAAATGGCCTGCGTTCACACTGCGGGGAATCTCCACCACACCCTCAGCTGAACCGTTACTGCTGACTGGAGACAGGATGACTGGAGCGTTGTCGTTCTGATCCAGAATGAACACATTCACTGTGACGTTGCTGCTTAGTGACGGGGTTCCCGAGTCTTTAGCTACCACTTGGAACTGGAAGGTTTTCAGTGTCTCAAAGTCAAAACTTTTCAATGCAGTGAGATCACCATTATCAGGATTGATATTTAGATAAGACACAAAATCATTCCTGGCATTCACGTCTTTCCAGATGTGATATGTAACAACTGCGTTTTCATTTTGGTCCCGATCGAGAGCAGTGACAGAAAAAATGGGGAAGCCTGGGGAATTATTTTCTGGTAAATAGCAATTGTAAGGATTCTGGATAAACTGAGGGGTGTTGTCATTTACATCCGATATGTGCACTGTTATGTTTTTCTGAGAAGACAGCGGTGGGTGTCCACTGTCTCTAGCAATTATTACAACATTATACTGTGACTGAATCTCTCTGTCTAATAGAGACTTAATTACCAATGAGTATACCGTGTCCTGCGTTGTTGTTACAAGTTTGAAAGGAATGTTTTCCGCTAAGGAGCACAAAACTTTACCGTTGAGCCCAGAATCAAGATCGTGCACACTAATTAGGGCCACGACTGTGCCAGCCCGGGAATCCTCCGGAATCGTGTTGGAAAACGATGTAACTTCAATTTCGGGAGGATTATCGTTTATGTCAATTACTTTCACAATTACACTGGCATCTGCCTTCCAAGGCGCCAGCCCCTGATCTGAGGCTTGTATATCGATCTCAAATAGTCCATTTTCCTCAAAATCTATTAATCCCTTTACGGTAAGCACTCCTGTGATTTCGTCTAAGTCAAAAAGCTTGCGTATTTTATTATTTATGTTGCTCCCAAACGAATAAACGACTTCGCCATTTAGACCGTCATCTAAATCACTTGCATTTACCTGTGTCACTGTAGTCCCTACTGGGGCATTTTCGTATATTAGCGCCGAATAAGCATCCTTGGTAAAAATCGGCATGTTATCATTGACATCAAGAACATCTACAGTTATATTAATAGAGCCTGAATGCGGAGGTTTCCCCCCGTCACTTGCAGTAAGTAGGAGAGTATGTCTACTGGTGGTTTCTCTGTCTAGCTGCTTCTGCAAAATCAAAAAAGGAATTTTGCTGTCTTTACCGCGGTCCTTAACTTCCAGGCGAAAATGTTCGTTTTGGCTCAGTTTATAACTCTGAATGGAGTTTATTCCGACATCCAGATCGCGCGCAGCTTGGAGCTGAAAGCGAACGCCGGCTACTGCAGATTCGGCTATTTCTAAGCGGCTTTGCTCCTCTGGAAAGCGGGGAAAGTGGTCGTTTACATCCACGATCTCGATTTCAACGTAATGGACTTCAAGAGGATTCTCCAGCACGGTTTTCAAGTTCACAAGGCATGTACTTTCCCTGTCGCACAGCTCTTCTCTGTCTATCTTCTGGTTCAAATACAGTATGCCGTCGTTCTGATTAATGTGAAAAAGTGGACCTTTCAAACCAGAAACTACTCGAAAACGTCTTTCCTTTAACACTCCCAAATCCGTTCCCAGATCCCTGGCAATATTTCCCACCGCAGCCCCCTTGTCCACTTCTTCTTGAATGGAATATTTTATCTGTGCCCATGCTCCTTCCCAAAAACACACCGCCATGATATAAGCAGTCATCCACCACGATTCCCAGCCAGCCTGGCGCCATATTTTCGCCATTCTTGTCTAATTGTATGATAACGTTTCAGTTAAACATCACTTCGGATAAAATATAAAGACCTGTACATCTGTGTTAAGAAAAATACATATTTCAAAAGCGCCAGAATGAGAAGCAGCCGAAATTCCAGATTCGCGTCGCAGCGAGGAAGTGCAATCAAAGAATGGATTAGTCCAGTCTCAGGTTAGATTACAAATTCAGTGATATGGAGTACAGTCCCAGTTTTACCACGACACCTTGCGTTTCCAATTTGAATTACCTTCTCCTAAAAATGCATGCATCTTACTTGAAGTTAACTTCAATTCAAAAACAGCAAGATGCATCCAGTTAAATAATTTTACTGCTCAAACAACGGTACAAAAAAGATCAATTCTGAAAGACGTGCCGCTGTATATGCGTCATGATATTGGAGACGTAATATTTTCATATTATGTTTTACTATTTGTTTTAAGGGTAATTACATTTGAACATCAATTTGTGAATGCTAAAGTTTCGTTAATATATTTAAATGCAACTATGGAGATTTTGGCTGATATTGATATAGAGTTCATTACATGTTATTATTTTTCCATGTATTTTCATTATTTATCTGTTGTGACGTTTCAGAACCAACATAGGGGACAGCGACCTCTGTCTACATACAGGAAGCAGCCTGAGGTTTTGTTACGGTGCTCCAACTGGCACAGTAAGTAGATAATGACAGAACACTTTACTTGAAAGATTATACAGTAGCCAGGATAGACATACGCAATGGAATAGACATGACAAGTCGAAGATCCCTCAGGTTGCTATAGCAGTATAAGACTTGCAACCTAGGATATTGAATGCATTCCGGTCACATGATGTGGGTTAACATAAAATACCAGCAAAACATCAAATTACTTCTGCTTGTAAAAACTATAAATTTTATCAGAATACCAAGCAGTGACACGCAGCAACAAATTAATAGCAGCGTATGCAAGATGCAACAGATTATACATTTCTTACCTCTCCAGAAACTCTTTTACTGTGTTCTTGGACCACTAGAGTATTCCCATAGCTCCCAGGGACAATAGTAGAACCGATACTCATTCTGGGTCCAACTAGCATGTACCGTTTCTCTCCGGATCGGTACTGGATGCTGTGACACAGAGTTCCGTTTCCACTCGTGTCTACACAGGTGGAATCACATGCGTACTTAGAGGAATAGTCTGTAGTTTTAGAGCACTGCATGACTATCAGGCCGATTATACTAATGACAAAAAGTGCTGAAACTGAGCCCAACGAGATCATCAGATACAAGGTGATGTTGTTCTCCTCTTCCTTCTTTTCTGTGCTTTTAAAATCAGATGATGCGAAAGCCTCTTTGGTCTCCACAATGTTAATGACCACAGTTGCTGTAGCTGAGAGTGAGATGTTCCCGTTGTCTTTTACTAATACAACCAGTTTATGCACAGCCTCGTCTGATTCGGTGAATGGCCGAAGTGTCCTGATCTGTCCTGTATAGCGCTCCAAACCAAAGAGACTGGGGTCCGTAACTTGCTGCAGAGAGAATGACAACCAGCCATTGTATCCGATATCAGGGTCATAGGCTCTTACTTTAGTCACCAAATGGCCTGCGTTCACACTGCGGGGAATCTCCACCACACCCTCAGCTGAACTGTTAATGCTGACCGGAGACAGGATGACTGGAGCGTTGTCGTTCTGATCCAGAATGAACACATTCACTGTGACGTTGCTGCTTAGTGACGGGGTTCCCGAGTCTTTAGCTACTACATGAAACTGGAAGGTTTTCTGTGTTTCAAAGTCAAAGCTTTTCAGTGCATAGATAATACCATTATCAGGGTTGATATTTAGATAAGATACCGTGGAGCTGACTATACCATCCGGCTTGCAAAGGGCGTATGAGACCACAGCATTTTCATTTTCGTCACGATCACCAGCACTTACAGCAAATATAGATGCTCCAGGAACATTGTTTTCTTCAATGTAAATTGTATATGGATTTTCCGTAAAAACAGGACTGTTGTCATTCACATCAGAAACATCTACTGTGATAGCTTTGAACGAGGACAAGGACGGATCACCCTTGTCAACGGCAACAATAACTACTTTGTAGTTTGCAGCTGATTCCCTGTCCAAGTGAGTTCTGGTAACTAGTGAGTATACATTTTTTCGGAATGACGGTGTTAACTCGAAAGGGAGGTTTCCTTTCAGGTGACAGACAATTTCGCCATTATCGCTTGAATCCAGATCGGATACACTGACAAGAGCAACAGCCGTTCCCCGACTTGCATCCTCTGGCACATAACTGGATAACGATGTTACTTCTATCACTGGTGCGTTGTCATTTATATCTTTAATGTTAATGATGACGCTGCAGTGACCACTCAATGCGAGTTGACCCTTGTCAGTTGCTTGTACGTCAATCTCATAAGTATCCTTTTCTTCAAAGTCTATAAGGCCCTTCACAGAGATTTCACCAGTATTGTTATTTAATGCAAACAAATCTGTTGCTTTATTTCGTACGCTGTTATCAAAAGTATATAGAATCTCTTGGTTTGCTCCATCATCCAGATCTGTGGCGTGCACTCTTACTACAAAGGTACCCAAAGGGACATTTTCGTTTAAGTTTACAGAGTACACCTGCTGTTCAAATACTGGCGCGTTATCGTTGCTGTCAATAACAGTAACTGTAATATTCAGAGAGCCCGACCTCTCTGGCTTCCCTCCATCATATGCAAGTAGTACTAAAGTGAGTTTCGGTTCCTGTTCTCTATCGATCGGCTTTTTTAAAATTAGGAATGGAAGTTTGTGTTCGCCGCGATTTTTTACCTCTAGATCAAAGTGCTCGTTTTGACTGAGCTTGTAAAAACGAAGCCCATTAATTCCCACGTCTGGGTCTAGCGCTGATTCCAAAGCAAAGCGCGCACCGGAGAGCGTAGTTTCGGCTATTTCTAAAAATTTCTCTTTTTCCGGAAAAACCGGCGAATGGTCGTTAATATCCACAATTTCAACATCCACATAATGTACTTCTAGAGGATAGTCCAGTATTGCTTTTAAGTGAATCAAACAAACGCTGCTTTTTTCACAGAGCGCTTCCCTGTCGATATTTCTGTCCACATACAGCACGCCATTGTCTGAATTTACCTGCAGTAGATGTTCTTTAGACTCTGATACAATCCGAAATCTTCGCTGTGCAAGCTGGCTGATATCAAGACCCAAATCCTTAGCGAGGTTTCCAACAGCAGCCCCTTGTTTCTGTTCCTCCGGAATCGAGTATCGTATCTGAGTAAATACGCCTTTGCAAAAACACAGTAGTAGAATATGCCGTATAATGACTGCGCGTTGTCTGTCCTCCATAATGAAAATGCAATGTTTCAACGATGCATTGAACTGTACAACACTTGTATTCCTGTACGTCCACTAGAAAACACTTGGATACGTATTCAAAATTCCCATTGCCAGAAGCTGGCCTGACTCGCCATTTACCACAAAGCAAACACTGTCCTTGCGTCCGATTATTAAAAGTGGGAGGGATTTTAACCCAGAAATTCGCAAAACACAATGTATTGTATTATAGCGACACCCCGTGCCCTTATACTGTACATATTATGTAGGGCTACCGCTTTTGCTTGATATACATTTGAAACTTAATTTACAATCCACTGTTCAGATGACAATGGTAGGATTCGTTTTTATAACTTAACCAGCAAACTGTGATTATAAAATCAGCAGACTTTGTAACAAGATGTTCAGCAGTTTCTTTCTATATAACATAGTTTCACATTGAAATCGTCGTTATTAAACTCGGAAGTCTTCGAAAACCATTAATTAAACTGTTACAGTATAGCAGTGTGACAAATTTTTGTCATGTATCTGCATGTTAATATGAGATTCCATGCCTCAGTCACTTAAACGCCGTCTAAACAGAGGTGACCACCTAGACAGGTACAAAAAAATTAAGTCCTTCAACGTCCACCATCGGTGGTGGGGGGGGGGGGATTATGCGACACCGTGCGGCGATTGCGTAAAAAAACCCGTCAAACTTGACATGTATGTATTAATGCCTGGTACTTTGTATCTTCCTTATGATTCCCCCGTGTTCCCCTTGGGGGTCGCGTCCTACATGCAGATTCAAAAACGCTGGTATAGAATAAATAAATATCTTGCTAAATATTATAATAAAGCACGCGATACCTGTATTGATTACTGACGCATACACAATTTTCTCGTAATAGAGAGAAAACATATTTTGTAAATTTTATTCATTTTAATTTTATTAAAATGTATTTGCGTATTTATATATGAAGTAGGACTTCTGCAGTGTTAAAATTGTGTTACAGAAAAACTACTAATAAAGTAAACATAATGGCTCCACTATACAATAGTTTCGTACACATTACCACAACAGTAAAAAACATACAATTTCCAGTTCCAATAACTTTGTAATTATTAAAATTGATCATAGAATCGTTTTAAAATGTTTGCAACACTATTACAGGAGTCACAGGCCAATGTGTTAATTACAGCAAAAGCGTAGAGAACAATGCACGACTTTTTCGGTTTTAGATGCAGACTACCTATAGCTGCGGTACTAACTACACTTGTGAGGTGTCAGTATGCTTGCCTGCATCATGTTAACTAACAAATTGAAAGAAAAACCGCTCATTATATAAACACAAAGACACACATACACACACACGCACACAGTGAGTAATGGCGAAAAGTAATTCAGATGATTTTTAACAGTATAACGAAGATTACAATAAGGCAAATACACAACACTTCGTTGAAGAGCTTAAATGCTTCGTTACCAGATTACGTTGTTCCCGAGAAATCCATGCACAGCTACCATTCACGCTTCACGGAAAGGTAAAAGCACTTACCTCTCCGGAAACTCTTTTACTGTGTTCTTGGACCACTAGAGTATTCCCATAGCTCCCAGGGACAATAGTAGAACCGATACTCGTCCTGGGTCCAACTAGCATGTACCGTTTCTCTCCGGACCTGTACTGGATGCTGTGACACAGAGTTCCGTTTCCACTCGTGTCTACACAGGTGGAATCATGTGAGTACTTGGAGGAATAGTCTGTAGTTTTAGAGCACTGCATGACTATCAGGCCGATTATACTGACGACAAAAAGTGCTGAAACTGAGCCCAGTGAGATCATCAAATACAGTGTGATGTTGTTCTCTTCTTCCTTCTTTACTGTACTTTTAATATCGGATGATACAATCTTGTCTTTGGTCTCCACAATGTTAATAACCACAGTTGCTGTAGCTGACAGTGAGATGTTCCCATTGTCTTTTACTAATACAACCAGTTTATGCACAGCCTCGTCTGATTCGGTGAATGGCCGAAGTGTCCTGATCTGTCCTGTATAGCGCTCCAAACCAAAGAGACTGGGGTCGGTAACTTGCTGCAGAGAGAATGACAACCAGCCGTTGTATCCAATATCAGGGTCATAGGCTCTTACTTTAGTCACCAAATGGCCTGCGTTCACACTGCGGGGAATCTCCACCACACCCTCAGCTGAACTGTTAATGCTGACCGGAGACAGGATGACTGGAGCGTTGTCGTTCTGATCCAGAATGAACACATTCACTGTGACGTTGCTGCTTAGTGACGGGGTTCCCGAGTCTTTAGCTACCACATGAACTTGGAAGGTTTTCTGTGTTTCAAAGTCAAAGCTTTTCATCGCATAGATATGACCATTATCAGGGTCAATGTTTAAGGGCGATGCTACACTTGTATCTGTAATACCGTTTCCAAGCGAATATGAAATAACAGCATTTTCATTCTCATCCTCATCGGAGGCGCTTATTCTGAATATAGACGCACCAGGTTCGTTATTTTCTGTGATGTAGAAGATGTAGGGACTCTGTGAGAAGACCGGACTGTTGTCGTTAATATCTGATAATTCCACCCGGACTGTTTTAACAGATGATAATGACGGAGTTCCCAGGTCCTTCGCAGTTATTGTGATTTCGTACTCTGGTGTTGACTCTCGGTCTAGGCGACTCTTTGTCACTAACGAATAAAAATTGTCCTCAGTCGAATGTTTTAGCTCAAACGGCATGTCCTCAGACAGTGTACAAACTACCTGTCCATTCACTCCTGAATCCAGGTCGGTTACTCCGATCAGAGCCACCACGGTACCTACAGGCGCGCTTTCGGGAATCCGACTGAATAGAGATGTAATATCGATCTCCGGCCTGTTGTCGTTCACATCCTCGACCTTTACAATAACGTTGCAATAAGAAGTCATCGGAAGTGTTCCTTTATCGGACACCTGAATGTTCATCTCGTAATCCTGTTTCACTTCAAAATCAATCAAACCCTTTACAATCATTTTCCCTGTTTTTGCATCCAAATCGAAGACGTCAGACGCTTTACTCCTGAAATCACTATGGAATGAGTACTCGACTTCGCCATTGATCCCTTCGTCGGCATCAGATGCATTAACTTGTATAAGAACCGTACCTATTGGTACATTTTCTGGTACACTAACGGTATATTTCTGCTGTCCACACAGGGGCGCGTTGTCATTAGCATCTAAAACAATAACAGTGACATTTAAATAACCAGACATACTCGGACTGCCGCCATCCATAGCAATTAGTTGTATATTATATGTTGAGATCAATTCTCGGTCTAACGGTTTATTAAGCAGTATGAACGGGATTTTGCTGTATTCTGTTAATTCATCAGTTTCCAACTTAAAGTGCTCATTATAACTGAGTTTGTAGGAACGCAACGCATTCGAACCGATGTCTGGATCGTGAGCTCCTTCTAGTCGGAATTTTGCTCCAGCCTTTGTTGATTCCGGAATTTCTAAATGATACGTTTTATCAGGAAAACTCGGAGAATGGTCGTTTATATCCAATATCTCCACAGTAATATGATGTATTTCTAGTGGGTTTTCTAGTACAGCTTTTAGATTAACCAAACATGGAGTCGTTTTACCGCATAGGTCCTCTCTGTCAATCCTCTGGTTCACAAACAAAGCGCCGTCTCTCTGGTTTACCTGGAAAAGGTCTTGTTTTGTTCCAGTCACAATACGCAGGTTCCGATCATCCAGCCGGTTTGTGTCCAGGCCCACGTCTTTAGCTAAATTTCTGACTATGGTGCCGAGCGGTAATTCCTCTTGGATGGAGTATCGGATTTGAAAAGTCCGTTCACATAATGACAAGATAAACACAACATGGAGACATGGCCATACATATCCCCGTCTCTTTGTACAGAACTCGATCCCCATCATTGTCTTTATAGTAGGGTATTCCATCAAATAAGTCAGTACAAATCGAATTTAATCATCGTTACGTTCCTTGATAACAATGTAACCGGACATTTACAGTATTAATGTTCTGTTTAGCGCTTTACCGGACACGCAGCCCTTTTTGCTTTACTCTCGTCGCTGAGCTAATCTCCAGTAACAGTTCCGTACATTATGGACTATGATACCGGTTTTATTCAATTTCTTTGACAACACCGCCGCCGCGCGACTTCATGTGACATAATTAAAAATCACTATTTACAAGCATAAAGCACGTCCAAGAATTTTAGTTGAACGGTAAAAAGCTAGTTTTCCTTTTCAAATATAGTAAACACCTTCCATCTTGTTTCTAATTCTATTCTTGTTTTCCTATTCCAAATTACCCAGTCAGCGGCCACTTTGTTAGGTATATTTGCTCCTTAAGGCATACAGCCTGCTCCTCCAAGCAGAGAATCATGTGGCTGCAGAGTTATTGTGCAACTAAGCAT
Source organism: Gymnarchus niloticus (assembly GCA_009936485.2). Classification (NCBI taxonomy): domain Eukaryota; kingdom Metazoa; phylum Chordata; class Actinopteri; order Osteoglossiformes; family Gymnarchidae; genus Gymnarchus; species Gymnarchus niloticus. The sequence goes on from JAACJT020002152.1 coordinate 10,725, forward strand.
TATAACAGTTAAAATGTCTTATTTGCGTGATCTACAACGTGGTATGACTGTTTGGTTCCAACCACCATAACACAGATTTTGCAGAATATCATGCAATAAACAAAAAAGAATCCATTCAGTGGCAATTTTGTTGCTTAAAACATTCGAGAGGGGTCAGAGAAGATAGGCCAGACTTGTCAGAGCTAAGAAAATAGCCGCAAGTGCCAAAAGGATAGTTCAATAGCCTACAACGGCTGTGTTCAGAAAGACATCTAAGAACATCCAACTTGTTAACCGCTGAACTACAATATTGTACTGTAGGGTGCAGATTTCAGGTGAAGACAATAGCGAAGATCAGAATCAATGTAACCATAAATTTTTATTTCTTTTCTCTTCTTTTCTTAAACAAATAATAGTCTAATCTGTCAAAAGCAAAACTCCAGGTGCACCCTGAGTATAGCTGATGTATGTTACTTTGCATAAATATCTGATTCCTCAGTAGCAGCAAGTGTTAGCCAACCAAATATTCAAAGAATCATACCTGCAATGAGTATACACTCACAGGTTATTGCCTAAGCAAATTACAACAGATATGAGTTACATGGCAGGGCACTGAGATGTTTAATTGTGCTATTGCCTTGCTGTCAACCTGTTACCTTGGGTACAGAAGTTTGTAGGGAGTGGGAGTCTATTTTCGTTGGAACTTTGGTTGTTGGATTTTGTTTAAGGATAGTTAGGAAGACAGGAAATGATTTTTTAAATTTTTTATTAGTAGTTTAGTTAGGTCTTGATTTTGTTCTTTAGTTACTGCAGGTTCTTGTTTATGATTTTTGACTGATGGCCATTCCCGAAGACCTGGGCTTTCTTTTATGCCCAAACTTCCAATGAATCATTATTTTGAAATAATCGTTGCATTCATTGGATGGTTCTGTGAGGATGAGCGCTCTAGGGGAGTGTCTCACACTACAGTATATGTCATATCTGTACTGAACCAGGGTCATAACTCATAACATGTTTTTACTTTTCAGGGTGAAGACAGAAAAGAAGGAGCTAGGATGGGGGTTGAAACATACATATAAAATGGCAAAATATAACAATCAATAATTCTTTAATATTCCTCTGAGAATTACACACTTGCACTCAGTATATTTAATCAGGATATTTTCTCCGGTTAAAGAGTACTGCCCTGGCCATTTCATCATACATGATATTTATTAGATTTTACTTAAAAAGGGAGACTGAAGTCCACTGTTGCTCTGGGCAGTGTGCTCCGTATAGCTACTTTAAATAAAGGCATTGCCAGCAAAACTCACCAGTAATTAAAACTATTTACAGTGACTAGTGTATATGCTAAACTGGTAAAAATCATAGCTGGAATTAAAGATCAAGAGGCTTTCATATATAACACAGTCTCACTTGGTCTTCTCCAAAGGATGTCATGTCACTCTGAGATTATAAACGGTGATATATACAGTCTGGCTTTAACTTACCATTAACATACATAGTAAACATCACATTAAAATTCAGAGAAAACGTCATTACAATAGCTGTTAATGGAAAGACAACTGCTGAGAAAAATGTTTTGGGATTTTCATAATTGCTAACTTATGGTAAATTTAAATAGATCGGGCCTCTTTCAGAATACTGGAACTGTAAAGCCCTCAGAAGATCATTAGAGGAGAAAGACCAAACTCTCCAGTGTGCCATGTGACCTAATAAACTTCTCCTGGACTTCTATGTCTTGACTGCATCCTTAAAAGTATTGTTCAATGCTTTTGCATGGCCAGCTTCATTTGAAAATACCCAGTAATGTCTCCATATAGCAGCATCAGCAACCAAGAACAAAGTGGAGCTTAAACCGCTAACAATAATGAATGACAATGTAGAGCTTGATTGTATGACAAGACAGGTGCTCCTCAAAGTCCACAGGTGTGTGTTTAGATCACCACGTATACCTTTTTGCACCACCTAATCTGAATATACACTGCTCAAAAAAATTAAAGGAACACTTTTTAATCAGAGCATAGCATCAAATCAATGAAACTTCTGGGATATTGATCTGGTCAGTTAAGTAGCAGAGGGGGTTGTTAATCAGTTTCAGCTGCTTTGGT
>JAACJT020002153.1:0-12814 GCA_009936485.2 Gymnarchus niloticus
CATCCCCAGCCCAGCCCCCACCCATAATTCCTCAGCCGTTCTTAGATAACACAAACGTCTGCACAGAGGACAGCCTCCCATATTTCAGCGTGCCTCTTCTGGGAGGGCAGAATTCTGGCATCTGACCCCTCTGTTGGGGACGGGGGGCTTTTGTGAGGGGGTGCAGCAGCTACATTTTCCCTACCTGTCAACGTGGAGACCGCTGCAGATTAGGGTCTGGACAAGCAGCAATAAGACCTTTAGCTTGCAGGCACTAAACATATGTCATGAACTACAGCCAAGAGTGTCAGTGCCTTATCATGGAATACACGATCCCTCATATTAATGTGCGAAACCTGGTCAAATCTGGCCTCCACTAGCTGGATCTGAGGAGAGAATGAATTCCATCAATGTTCCCTTCATTTTTAAAATTAAAACAACAATAAGCCATAAGACCACAATTAGCCTCACATAAAAGCAAACATTGTATACTTCCCACACAGCACACAATTTAACCTGGCATTTTATGGACTGAAATGAGCAGAAAGCCAGCTCCCACTGCTCTCCTCACAAGGCCTGCCTGTGTGTGCTCTTACGAGATATTAAATACGTCCCACATCGCCACCTAGTGGCTTGAGGCCTCACTGCCATCCTCAGTGTCACACTGCTGTATTATTTACAGTACATCTACCATCTAATTATAACTGCAGTAAATCTAATTAAGAAGAAGAAATCAGGGATGTGTTACTAATAAAGATTTAACTTTAAATTGCTAAAACTGGACTCAAATCCAGAATGCTGCAGTGTGGGGACTTTAGCCCCCATGGGTTGTGTGGAGGAAAGGGAAGCAAGCTGATTTCTATGCTATGGAGACAGTAAAAGGGAGCAAAGCTGGCTGTGGAGAAGACCCTCTGGCACAAAGGGACCAATGAGCTGGACTAACGATGATCACATGCAAGTCAGACGGCACCAAAGACTCCACAGCGCTCAGACCACAGACAGGTCAGTCAGCAACACTGACTCCACAGAGATCAAATCATGGCCATCACACACAGATTTCTGCAGGCTGCCTAAGCATGTGAGTCATCAGGCTGGAAAACACAGCTTATGTTTTATGACTAAGGACCAGCAGGGGTGTTTCTAGACTCAGACATATCATGTCTTCTCATAATCCTTTTCCGCTCTTATGAACAGGACCACACACATACACACACACAACTTACGCTGCCTCCCTCTCCTTGAGGGTGTCCAAACACTGTTCACTCTGCCTCTCCCTCCCAAGTGAGGCCCACTTCCAGAAGAGGACACAGTATGAATTCGGAAGACTTGCCATAGTGCTTTCGACCAGCAGAGGTCACTGTTTGACACAGCAATGTGAAAACGAACTCTTCCTCTTCATGATTAGTACCCTCCTGGAAACCACTCATTTGCATTCTGTGAAAGAGCTCTGTGAGGTCAGAAAAGACCTCTTGGGGAGCTTGTCCTGTACTTCCACATTACTCGCAAGCCAGGATGACATCTCCGTGATACACATTTCACAGGGTAAAGTCAAACTCCCTTAGACTATACAGTACATCTGGCCATATCTACACTCAGAAGCTCTCTGTCATTGTTTCTGTTGTGACTAAACCTTGTAAGTGCCAAAAACTGGGTTTAAATACAACCCCCTTCCCCAGTGTGGAATAAGTCACTGTTACAAACAACAAAACCTTGGCCTCATATAGGAAATTGCCAGTAGGCATCAATATGGCAAACAAACACCCAACACGTGCGATATAAGAAGGGCCTTGAAACTTCCGCATTGCAGTGAAGATAAGGGGGGGTGAGTGCAAAGCCGTTAATCTTTAACCTGGGGCGGATCAGCTTGTTAAAACAACCATGGTTATCTCCTGTAAGGCAGGGAGACACTCAGAGGATTAGCCTCCATGTCTGTACGCCAAATGACAGATCCATCCTGCTGGTCTGAAAGCACTTCCCTGTCTCAGATTCGCACCCTTGGCCAGGAAGGAAAGCAATGCATCCAGCTCACTTGCAGAGCACCAAATAAGCACTAACAGGGAGTTAACAGAGCAGTAGAAGAGGGCTAACACTGCACTACCAGAGGGCTCTGAGCTAACAGGGTTAGCAGAAAGCCAAAGATGAGCCAACAGAGGACTAGCAGAGGGCCAACACTGCACTACCAGAGGGCTGTGAGCTAACAGGGTTAGCAGAAAGCCAAAGGTGAGCTAACAGAGGGATAAATGAGGGCTAACAGAGCTGAATGACAGTGTTCAGCTGCCTCAGACCTTTTCATCCAAAGGGTCACATGACTAATGTGCCCGCCCTGAACCCAGTCGCACTCAATCCATCCACTTGTGCGTTGAAAAAACATTAATTCAAGAACACAGCAGAAGAATGGAGAAACCGCAAGTAGAGAGAACAAAAGTGTCTCCAAGAGCAGCCCTGTTTGCGTGGGGTGAGTCAGAAAAATATGTAGTCAGAAGGAGGGCGAGAATCAGAAAGTCAAAGAGACCAAGATGACAGAAAGGGAAACAGTCAGACAGACAGATATAGTAGAAAGAGAGAGACACACACAGCCTCTCTGGGACATCCAGACTGAACCCCTCCACTCTGCAAGAGACGTCAACATGAAAGATGAAAATTCCTAGGCTGCTGGCTGCAGATCACCAGGAAGACTAACAGCCAGAGCCAAGCTGCAGGTAAACAGGAAAAGCAGGACCCTGATGTTCGTAGAAGCCCTCCCACGAACATCCAAATACAGCCACGAGTGACCTTTCCACAGATGCCATTTCACCACTACTCTGAACAGGAAAAAGCTGGTGTTTCATTCTTCCATTATCCCTCCATTTCTGAGAAAGGGGGTCAGATCCAAGTGTCCCCCTGCCTCCATTACACTCACCTGTCAGAGACCACCAGCATGCAGCCCTACAAAACTCCTCCACGTTAACAGCTCACATAAACACAGCAGGGAATCATAGAGGTATCGGGTCACACATGCACACACACCTTAAATGTAAGGGGGTGCCAGTCACCATGGGTCACATTGGAATAAATAGTGAACCATGAGCCCCTGCCCCCCAGATGGCCATATACATGTGAGCAGAGGATGCAGAAAGGACCCTGCTCATAAAGCCCAACTACACCTCCTGGTCATGGGAATACCAAACAGGAATGAGGAGGGTTCTCTGTCAGCAAGCATCAGATGCCTTCACAAAGTTATGGGGGGGCGGCACTGGCACAAAGGCAGACTCTTGTCCATGGCTGTGCCAGCCAGACCTCACTGAAGACATACTGTACCAGAATTAGTGGAAATGGTGTTTTTTCCCTTCTTCGGGACATGAGCTCAGAACTGCAGGTCCAGTGACTCTCAGCCAGTTGTCCGCATACTCAGGACTCCTCCTCTCATCTCTGAGATGCACTCGCAGGCCAGGGAGGCTGGGGCCCCAGAAAACGAAGACAGCAGCCTCCCGGAGAACAGTCTTTCTCAGGGACAAACTCCTGCAGGACTTCTCTCATGTTATCCTCGCTTGGCTGTCCTCCCTCCTGATTAGGCTTTAAAAGTGCAGCTTGTCACTGTGGTATTTCTGAAATTCAACATGTAACGGTTGCTCCGGTTGGCACAGATCTTCCCAAAGCACGAGGGAACCAGTCCACCGCCTAGCCACCCCGCACCCAGATGGCCACTATGCCCACTGGTGTCAGCCCCAGGGACGAGAGCACCCAGGACAACTGACCCACTGATAAGGTGGGGGAGGGAGAAGTCGGGAGCCACCCCTGCGTCATACACGGTGGCCTGGCAACAGGGCAGCCTACTGGAGCGCCTGCCCTCGAATGCATCAAACAAGCTGGCCCCTCTCTCTCTCTCTCTCTCACACACACACACACACACACACACACACAAAAACACATACACATACAAAGCAGGCATCCGGTGAGGCCAGGCAACGCAGCCATTAAATCCCCCATTAACACGACAAGGCTATAAAGGTGCAAAACATTTTACTGCACCTCTAACCTTGCGCAGTAAACCGTCTGGCAGAAGAGACAGGGAGGACTGCACTGTGGACAAAGTTTCCACAGCCCCCACCACCCCCGACAGACCACAGGCTCCATTTCACAGGGGGGTTTTTTACGTGCCTCTCCGGACCAGAACTGGGCTGCAGCCTGCAGCTGGCGATGCTTTCACAGGCCAGCCGCGGCGTTTCCCTCCACCGCAGAGAAGCAACGCCAACAGGCACACAGCCGGGGTTGCCACTGTCACCCCACCCCCCTCCCCTGACACCCTGCCCACCTTCACCATTAATGGTTCGATGGCTGTTACTAATCGCAGCTCTGATGCTTCCTGTTGTTCCCTAATTACCATCCTCTGCCTCTGTAGCCATCTCTGGGTCTGGACTTGCACTCTGATTACTGAAGGTTTCACACACCCAGGGACCTGAGAGTGGATATTCTGGGCACAGGTTCATTGCTCTCCTCATGACTGTCACGTGGAGTCACCCATCGCTCTCCTTCACGCCCGTCTTCACCGCTCCACCACCAGAAAACCCGACGAGTCGTCCGTCGGGGGGGCATGAGGAAACTGCCCGGTGAAGCGCGGCAACAATTTGCCGACGTCTGGTGTTTTCCGTTTGTATCATACCCAGAACGCAAAGCTGGCAGCACATGTAGCGATATGCACAGCAAGCTGCAGAGAGGGTGAGGCCGTGTGTGTGTGTGTGTGTGTGTTTGTGTGTGCGGTTTCCCTGTGGCAGTGGTTTTGAACAGATCAGGAAATAACATCCGGCTAATTTTTCAAAACAACCCACTTTAACTCTCTCACAAACACACAAATCAGCTGATGAAGTGGCTGCCTCCTGCCTTATCTCAGTCACCTCAGAGGGCAGCAGACACAGGCCACCAGAGAAGGGTGCAGCCAGCACACAGACCTACATGCAGTGTAGGAAAGAGAAGCAACGGCCAATCAGTAACTCGTGTAGCACTTATTTTAGCCCCAGCCTTCCCAGTCTGTTTCCACACAGCTACCAGGCTAACCTCCTCCTCTAGTCAAGCTGGTCACTGTGCACGTGATGCCCATCTGGGCCTCAGAGTGTGATCTCGACCTGATTTCACCCAACACACCAAGGCGTGTTCCCAGAGTGCCATGGTGTCTCCGGATCTCATGTTCCACGGAGCAGTTTGTCGCCCGAGTCTGGGCCCAGCCTCCGGGACCCCCGTGGAGGCCTTGTCAGCTTAGCGTTGTAGCTCATTGTAAATGCGCGTCTCAGCGGAGGGAAAACAAAGCGGCTACCTGACAGGTACACCTGCTTGGGAGGGGCGGCCTGCCGCATGGACCAAGGTCGTGCCATCAAGGTCAAACCGCTGCCGGGGGCGGGGGGGTATGCAGCAGTGGCCTGCAGCCGTCTGCCGACGGTGCAGCACTCAGGCAGGTGAAAAGCAAGATAAGGTGGAGACAGCAGCATGTAAAAAAGAAAAAAAAAAAAAATTGCAGGCAGCAGGAGATGGGGTGGAAGAAAAGAACAAGGAAAGAGAAAAAAGATGCCTTCTAGATAAATGCAAAACAGAAGGAGAAACTCATCACCACAGACTCGTAAATCACTACCCACTTCAAGGGTTTCATCTTACCCTGAACACCAATGTGAATTCCTGAAGATATCTGCTGGCTGTTTACAGCTTGCAGGCTCTTATGTCTACCGTTTTAGGAAATCTAGGAAATTTCACTGCATTCTCTGTAGCTTTCCTTGGAAAACGGGAGCAGAGAAATAGAGCGGGCTGTCAACAAAGGACCCCTAAAATCAACTCAAAGCTGACTTAACAGCCCACATGATGGAGTGGATGGGTCACTAGCTCAGTCTCACCAACTGTGCCTGCAGGGTAACACCAGTAAACCCTGAGAGCTGAGGGGGTTGACGACCGAGGGGTCGCTTTGCCATTTTAGATATTCGCTGGCTCATATCAGCCTGTTACTTGAGCTTCACCAATTCAATCATGCTCTCATGTGGGAGACGAAGATGGCCCAGCACACTTCCTCAAAGGCGCGGTCCTAACTGCATTTGGTACCAAAATAAATTAGCCTGAGCTACTGGATATTTCAGTGCAGCCTGACACGAAATGTAGGTTCTTTTCATTTGATTTACTCTTATTAATGGCTTTAATCTAAACCACATGTTTAACATTGTTTAATGCGCTTGCATGTGACATCTCCAGCTAAAGATTGTGGTGCATGATCAGATTATTCGGCTAATCACTTTGCTCAGCGCAAATATTCGATCTGCAGGCAGCAGAGAGTAACTAAGGCCCTTGTGCAGCAGGAGGGAAATAAAGAGATGGGGCATTTTCATGCTCCTGCTGAGAGGATTTTGTCTCAAAGATGCTTTGGTCTTCCCTGGTTAAACTGACACCAAGATGTTCTACATTCCCAGAAGCAGCCTTCCTCAAGTCTCAAATTTCAATTCCATTGACTGCAATGGCAGACAGCAATTACTTTACTCCAGGAGCCTTTTGGCAATTTACTTTCTAATGGTGCTAAACTGTTATTTTTTTGGAGGAAAACAATGGTGTTCCTGACTTCCTTCAGACCAAGCAATTTGCAACGTTAAATGACACCCCAACTAAGGTCGAGACAAGGACAGCGTTACAGTCCGAGCTGTACGTCACACCAGCTGTGCTACCGCGCAGGGGGCTTATCGCGGCAGTCCGTTTACATTTTAACATATTTCAAGATGATTTTTATATGTCCCAAGACTAGTGTATGCATTCTGACAGGATATATTAAAATGCCTGAGGGGAAAATAGGCTGATTGTTAAAAGGTATAGAGAGATATTTTATGTTTAACCAGCCAGCAGATACTTCGTTTAATGCTAACACTGCAATAGAAAATACATAAATCATGTTTAAAAACACACTTCTGCACTATTTAAATGGCCAAAGGACAGCATTCATAAGGCAGCCGGCAGATCCAAACAAACGGGTTTGCCTGAAATGCCTGGCAACTCTCGCGGCCCCAGGTGGCTCTGGGACTCCAACCTCAAACCTTTTCATAAATCACTGTGCCGAATGCACAGATCATTTGCATACAATGAGCTGCTACTGGATGAAACATGTTAGCGAGTGGCTTTCAGCGCGGTGTAAATACCGTAGGCCCAGCATCATGAAATCACCCTTCGCATCTCCCTAGCCACGAAGCGGCGACAAGGCTCCAGATCGGTCTCAGCCAACAGCGACACTTTAACATAATACAGTACCAGAAAACCACCATGTTAAACAGAACAGACCCCCAGGTGTACAGTAGAGGAACGCACACAGAGCTTCCATTTCTACTAGATTCCAGGCGATGCTGCTGGATGGAGAGGACTACAACATGCAGCCCAAACCCAGGGCGACCGGTATACAAACCCAAATCCTTCACCACTATGCTGCCTTGTGGCCTCCTAAGGGCAAACAGGCTGTACCATCACAGCAGAAAGGGGCGGGGAGAAGCCAGTTCTAGGATAGTTTATCCTGTATCACGTCTTCAAAAATCATTCAGATCTATAAACAAACAGATGTAAACACATGCAAACTATGCGACCGCAAAAGAGTAACGTGACTCAATCAACAGGGAGCATTTCCATTAGATAATATAGGTTTGGCAGTCTGTCCTGAGGCTGACAGGTCAGCTCAGATACCTGAAAGTATCTCTTCAACTTCTGGGTTTTCAGCTCAGTCCAGATACCTTACTGTTCCAAGTAATTAATAGATCAGCCGAATAAAAGCCAAATCAAATTGTTTTGATTCCCCATTCTTTTGAAATATAGCAACCGACAAAAATACCCACAGCAATCTGCATAATTCATCCGGCGATTCTACATATTGATTTTGCACAGTAACTAATAAACCGTGGGAATGCTCGTAATCTCCGGTAAGCCCACGTGACTCCAAGGACGTCATTATTATTATGGACAGGATAACAGCATGGAGCTGCAGAGGAGCACCCCTGCCTAGCATGGCCTTGATCACCGGGAATGTGGACCATTTGCATGAGTTTGTGCCACATGAATGTTACAGCACACGATCCCTTATCATCGCAGCTTTGACCGAAAGGGTCAAAGGTGGTGTGAAAATCATTAAAGGGGACGAGCACACCGGGTGTGTGTCGCTATAATAAATTTATTAGCGATAGAACAAATGAGGCTTCAAAAAGCGTGGTGGGCGAGAGTATCCAGAACTACCGATCAATGCTGGCGATACTCCCACCCAGCACGGATTTTCAAGTCATATTTACCGCCGGCTTTGATACGTCAGTTCAGGATCCCCCACCCACCACGGCTTCTGAAGCCTCATTTGTTCCATCACTAATAAAGCGCCTGTTTCACCGAGGCTTCGCGGGTACCGCTGACCGTACACGCAGACGGGACGGGACGGGACACCCCATAATCAAGCTTACTGTGGAACTCCCTTAAACGTAGAAAGAGCTAACAAAATGACAAGAACTGCGACTGCCCTACGACCGACCCACGGCGCTCATATATCAGCCACGTTTTTAAGAGAAATAGAAACACCTCCCAAATACCAGCTCATTTGTTCTTCCTGTTTACTTTACGCACAAGAACAAATTTAAACGACGATTCACTTTCCCGGTGCGAAGAACGGAACCGGGCGACAGCGGGTAGTGATGCCGACCGGGGAGCGCAGTCTCTGGAAGAGACGGAACCGGACGGCTGAGCCAGCACGCGCACACACCAACTGGAGTAAATTCAACGAAAACCCGCTTTTGGTCACGTTAGAGTAACGTTTAACAGCACTCGCTTACCTCAAACACCACGGTGCCGTGTCACATCAGCTACGGCCGCTCGTTACAGCCATGGCTATGTGGCGTGGACGGACAGACGGACGGACAGGCACTCGCGAGCCGTCTCGCGGAGAGGTGGGGCTTCAGCGCGGGGGCCGAACGCTCGAACACCTGGCTGGACGACACGCCCCCCCTACCCGCGGAGAGGCGGGGCTTCAGCGCGCGGGCCGAACGCTCGAACACCTGGCAGGCCGACACGCCCCCCACCCGCGGAGAGGCGGGGCTTCAGCGCGGGGGCCGAACGCACGAACACCTGGCAAGCCGACACGCCCCCCCTACCCGCGGAGAGGCGGGGCTTCAGCGCGGGGGAGGAACGCACGAACACCTGGCAAGCCGACACGCCCCCCCTACCCGCGGAGAGGCGGGGCTTCAGCGCGGGGGCCGAACGCTCGAACACCTGGCTGGACGACACGCCCCCTCCCTCGACACATCCATTAACATCCAGTCCCACCCGAACGTACAGTAGCTGCCAAGCGGCGCCCTTGAAAACACGCGTGTACTTTTTCATGATCTCAAATAAAACTAATTTTCACATCCACTCTGATTTCCCAGTTTTGATCACACGGCATTATGCTTCACATCGGCATCATCGTCTTTATCAAGTTCACGCTTTACAGACAATACTCCACATGAGAGGATGCGCACTGGATGCATATTTTATATATGTCATCGTGGGACATCCGAACGTGTTTGAGCATACCTACAGATGTGGGATGGCCGCCGTTTGAACGCGTACACCGTAACGTTGCATCGGTGGGGTTTTATTCCTGCGCAGGACCGCTAGGGGCCAGTCGGCCACCGACACAGCGTTCTGCGAAGCCATGCCATTCCGTGTTAGGGAGCACGACACGGCTGCGCTTAGACCGATGTAAAGAGATGCTTTGGGCGTAGCAGCACTTCACAGCCACTGTTCCACTTACAGCGATTAGGGGACGCTATTGTATTAGCGGTACTGTGGACGAGTTTAAAATTATGCATGGATGTCGTTACTAAACCACAAAAAATGATCAGTAACAAAACTGATTAAGTTATAAATGAAAATAGTCGCATTTGCGAGAACAATGTAATAGATTAGCTGATCGAGGGAACTTAAGTCAAACCAGGCGGATGATGTTTCCAGAACATATTAAGGCTGCTGAAATGGTAGCAGCTATTAGCTCTGTCTGCAAAGAAGATTTATTGTGTTGCTGTGGAGTTTCAGTTTAGAGGGTAGGGACGATCAATCAGCATGGTGATTCAGGATGTGGTCGTTGACTTGCAGGATTCCTCAGCGTCCTTCAGGCACAAGTGTGGGCCAGTAGGTTTGATAGCATATAGAGAACCTTTAAACTGCTCAGCCTCCCCTTAATGTGTATGTTCACTCAAACGCCACAGCTCAGTTACAGCCTGAGACATCCTTGAAACTAACTGCATTCTGATCAAAACCGGATGTTTATTATTTACGGGAGAAAATCGAGCTTGGGCAGCTGGTTTTTATGTAGCCTGCTACAAAGGGCTTGAAATGTCAAACCAGGCCCTCTGACCTCCTTCTCCTGAACGGAGATAAAGAAACATCTCCCCTCCCCTGACACACTTCTGTCAGCTCTATATCCATCATTAAGCAAAAGCCCTTATTTGCCACAATCTGTAGCAGAATAGGAAGATCATGCTTCATATACTGGGGGATTAAGAACAGCTCACAACTGTCACTGCCTTCCCAGCTCACCAGCTGCCTGTCAACAGTCTGCCCCCTGCCATCTCCCAGTTCTCCCACCTCCAGCCTGCCCCCATCCCACCTTTAGCCTGCAAATGGCCAGCCTCCAGCCCACCCAGTGCCCGCCTCCAGCCTGCCTACTGCCCATCCATAACTTGCCTTCCATCCACCCACAGAGCGCCATCCATGGGCCCTCAGCCCACCCTTCCTGTACCCCCTGTCTGCCTGCAGCCAACCTACTTTCAGTCCCCAGTCTACCCCTAGCCTGCCTACCATGTTTTAAATTCAGCTCTTCGGATTAAATCAGTGGCTCCTCTGTCCGTACCTGACCATTTCTCTAAGTTACTGCAGCTGATCACTCTCTCAGTCATCATTTAAACAATTAATGGAGAAATACAAGGGACCGTTACAAAAAGTGAAATGTTAATTCGTCACAGCTGAAAAGAATGCTAACATTTCATCCATGTTGTGTGGACAGAGGAGCTCACTCTGCTTTGCTTAAAGGTACGGCTTAAGTGCCAAGATAAAAGGGCACAAAGCTACAAAACTGAGCGCCCTCTGGTGCCTGAAGGATCAAGCACCTCCTTTTCTACTGTGTAATGGTATGCGTGAATAAATGAATGCATAAATAGCTGGATGAAGAATAAATAACCAGATCAATGGTCTTGCTGTGATCTGCAGTACTTCTTTTCGACAGCACGTTTGCTTTCTAAGCAGCCTTTCCTGTCTCCTGGTGACCAGCTGTATTCCAGTTAGCAGCTCTTTTGCATACATTTTGAATTCTTCAGGTTTTTCCTTCTTTCCACTGTCACCTCTTCTTAACGTCCATGCTCCAGCTTCTATTTATTTTTTTCTGCAGCATTTGAAGCGAGTGCTTCCTTCACCTTCTTCTAGAAGCCTCCTCGCTTCTAAAAGCACCTGGTTCTGCCCCCTCCCCCCAGTGACACTAATGCCCCCTCTCAGCTCTTTCCTAAGAAGGAAACACATTATGAGAAGAGATTCCACTCCACCTCAATCCTTGCCTCTCACTGGCCAGCTTCCCCCAGCTCCCGCCCGCTTCTCAGGCCCCGCCCTTTTCCCAGATGTGCACCGGAGTCCTCTCCATGTCAACCCCGTCTCAGGTAAGGCCGTGTTCGGAATCAGGCCGCTCAGAAATCAGGGGGCTGCCACTACCACACCCCCAGTGGTGTCATTCGATTAAATGTGGCTGAAGCAAGCCAATTAAAATACCAGAGGCATGAATGCCAGCGAGCTGTTCGGAGACCGCTGAGGTCCACGGCCTCTGTACAGGGTGAGGCGGCGGCGACGTCACTATACAAGACACGGCGCTGACACGGAGTCAAAGTACCAAGGTGATGCAGACATTGTGACAGACTGGCATGCCGCCAACTGCCATTCGGCACCCTGTTTCACGAGCGGGTGTATCATTGCTCGTGCGACGGGACAGACATTAATGTGGTCACCGTGGTAACTGGGGCAGGCAGCAGACATGACTGTCCTCCATCTTGACACTAATTATTGAACTGTCACCAGATGGGGGTGGTGGGAGGGCCATTGTTGTATCACGGACCAACTTTGGGTGAGAGGCTGAACCGTCCTAGTAGCCAGTTAAACATTTCAGCCCGGTCCTGCTGTCATGGTTACGGCCCGCTGTTGTGCCCGATTTCCATATGCTGTGTTCTCACAAGGGAGAGTCAGCCAGGTATCCCGTGCTAACGGGTAGGTGTACCGCTGCCTTGTACCATTTCCACTGCACTGGACGTCATGTGCCAGGCCCAAGATGGCCACGGCATCTCCTCGATCTGTCGCTCTGCCAGCCCCTGCTGTGTACAAACACTGTACAGCCCTCAGGGTTCGTCTCTCAGGCATGCTGGGAGCTGGACTGCCACAGCGGCGAGAACAGGGGCCGGCAGGTGACAGGTCCTGGGCGGCACAGCAATGCATTAGGCAACATGAGTCATGGCTCCAAACAGCACAGGAAAAGGCAACAGGGTGGGCGGCGGCCATCCCAGAGTCACGGGGTCCTTGGATCACCCAGAAGGCAGCACAGGTCTTAAATTCAGCTCCATGTTCTGAGAAGTACACAGACTCCATAGAGATGGATAAAATAAAGATCAAGCATGGGTATGGCTGTGGCTCAGGGCGTTTAGCCTGTGAATTGAGAGCTCTGAAAAGATAATGTGCCAGCTGAGACATTCTCCTTTAAATCGAGCACCTCACACATTTTTCTTCCAGCAGGCAGGAGACCAAGGAGCCCGCCCCGACCCCGACCCCACCACGGCCGCCCCCGCCGGCGCGGCGCAAGCCGCCTGGG
>JAACJT020002154.1:0-12813 GCA_009936485.2 Gymnarchus niloticus
TATAAATCTCTCTGACACAGGGACTGCACTTAATTTCGTTGTACTCGTTACAATGACAATAAAGATATTCTGATATTTTTCTTCTAACAGGGCACTTCTTACTAAAACCAGCCGACCACGTAAAGCAGATACAGAGGAAGGGGACCCCACTCGCCACTCAACGGCGACAACACACGACACAAGCACTCGCAGCCCCAGTGCACGCTGTGAGTGCATCCTCATCATGCCCGCCGTCAGTCTTCCAGTTTATGCAGGCCAGCACTCACACTTAGCCGCTATTTTCTCGTTCTAATATTAGGGCAGGGCCGTGTCATCCCGTGCCCGGGGTTAAAAACGGATGGGGACAGCGCCTTCCTCGCGGCTGGAAGTCGGGTGGCACGCGCGGCGTGGCCGTCACGCGCCGGCGGTGTGACACTTCTGGTGCTGTCACGTGCCGCCGCGGCGCCATACACGGCGATGCCGGCTTCGCCGATTCCTCCGGCGGGTCGGATGGTCCGAACCGCCGTATTCACCCGGTGTACGCTGGTGTAGTCGCGCGTTCGTCAGTAATAGCTGGTGTAGCCTGTTTAGACAAGCCGAGAGCTCTGAATAACAAAAGCATCTCCGCCATGTAAGTGTGAAAAGGCTGTTTATTAACGTGAGCCGCACTCTGTGGAAGCAAACGTTTGATTGTCAATGAAATCATACTCACTCCTAACAATTAATTTCAAGACAAACGATTAAGAGTTTTAATATTTCCCATATGAGCTGTAATCGCCTTCATTCTCTTATAAAGCGTTTACGAATAACGTTCCCGGGCTCTCCGTCCGCTCTGGTGAGTAACGGAAAGACGTCTTTACGTCACGCCACACGTACAGACATGAAGGCATATACCACGTCCAGGCGACGACACGGTTACGCAACGTTAGGAAGATACATTTCTGCCTACCAACGTCGTGCCCGTTTCCTATTTATGTCTGCTTAAATTAGCTGGCATGCCCTTTTTCTAAAATCGTGTCATCCCGTGCCCAGGGTTAAAAACGGAAGGGGACAGCGTCTTCCTCGAGGCTGGAAGCCCCCCCCTCCACGCGCGACGCCGGGACGGGGTCCAGCGCGCGCGGCAGCCGAGGGGCGCGGCCGTCACGCGCCGGGGGTGCGACACGGTGACGCGCGTGGCCCCGTCACGTCGCGCGGTGATGCCAGCTACGCCGCTTCGGGTGTCTCCTTTTGTGGGAGCGCGGCGGGGGGGGTGTCCTGCTGAAATAGTGCGAAGCATGCGATTAACGAAGAGTTTATAATAAAATGAAATTGCATTTACTTCAGATTTAAACTCACCAATAAATCAAATGCAGTATCCGCGCATTGAAGGGAGACTCTAAGCGAACAGCGTCTCTGCTCAGTTAAAACATTCTGTAGCTGCACAACGCTGGAACAGCTACACAAACTGCGACAACAGAATACTTAATGTCCGATTTAGAGTAAAAGCTCAGTTAAAAAGAAAGCATTCAAATGCAAAGTTTTAATTCACTCATCCTTTTTTTTCCATTGCATGGGATGAGTGACGTTTGTGTAACTTTACGCGCTGTACAGTGCAGGGCTGTGACATTTATGGGCTTATCAACAAAGCGTCACAGGACCCACATGTGGGCTGACGCCCCCCCCCCCCCACGCCCCAGCCGTACATGGACCCGGAGACCTCGACGTAGGTGCTGGGACTCCCATCAGATCAGGCGGGACCGAGTCACGTCCGGCTCGTAGTTGCAGGACCCTGTGATTCAGAGCCCATTCCGGCCGCGCCACATAAGCTCCTGGACACAGGCGACACTTCACCACTGCTGGACCCAGGACCTCGGCGACACAGTAAGTGGCCTGGCCGCTTTATCAGCAGGCGGCGGTAAAATCTGCCGAGGCTTACCCGCCGTTATGCATCGACAGGCTCTACAAGACCCGTGTCTTTAGCAGTCAAGTTCCAGCACAGTGACAGATACCCCTGCTGGTGGTGCTGATAGTATTTCCCTTGGCTGTTTAGCCTGGGTTATCAATCACGAGAATGTTATAGCTGTTCAACTGAGCTCACATGACCAAAGTACTATGGACTGTTGTAATTATTGCTTTAACAGCTTCAGGAAGTTGGTTTATTATGTGTGCAGTGTATAATGTCAGACTTTGGGTAATGATCTTCCACATCATGTAATCCGCAGACGATGGCTTGCTCGTTCCAGTCCTTTACACACGTCTTGGGC
This sequence comes from Gymnarchus niloticus, assembly GCA_009936485.2. Classification (NCBI taxonomy): domain Eukaryota; kingdom Metazoa; phylum Chordata; class Actinopteri; order Osteoglossiformes; family Gymnarchidae; genus Gymnarchus; species Gymnarchus niloticus. The sequence goes on from JAACJT020002154.1 coordinate 2,223, forward strand.
TTGCTGAAGAACCTCAACTTCCAGAGGGAGAAGGGTCATTTTTGTGACTGTGTCATCCGACTACAGCTCGACCCTGGGAAACTGTATTTGGCTCACAGAAACATCCTTGCCGCCTCAAGTCCCGTCCTCGCATCCCTCCTGTCCAATCTGGGCACTCTGCTGGATTTACAACATCCAAGCCTGACACCTGAAACACTGACACTTCTGCTCGAGTTCATCTACACAGGAACGCTACCACCACCTGGCCTGGAGGACTCACTCTACCCTGCTGCGACCTACCTAGAAATGGAGGAATTGCAGCACGCTCTTAACTACAGACGATCGATTTCTTCCGAGTCATCTAAGAACATGGAAACTGGTAAAGAAATAAATTCTCACATTTAATTGTATTGTTTTACATTTAAGTACCATCCATCCATCTTCTAACTGCATAACTAGTACAGTGTTGTGGGACTAAGTACCTGCAAGGATAATTTTACACCCATAAGTGTATTTATATTCAATTTAACTCATTTTTGTACTGCTGTAACCAGACAATAGAAAAAATGTTGTAATGTATTTTGTACATAATCAATGGATACAGTTTCAGTTTATGTTTTACATTCCACTGTAGATTACACTTAAATGTACACAGCTTCAAAGCAATTTGTCAAAGAATACGCGCGTGCCTTTTCTTGTAGGTGAAAATGCATCAGATAAGCAGGGAGGATTTCCTGTTTCCCCATCAAAAGAAAGGAATGTGAAGGACTTGTGTGTCTGTAAAGGGTTGGAGTGGCCTTGCCTGTCAGCTCCTCGGCGAGAGGGTGTTCCTGTCATACGTCACACAGGTGTCACAGAGAACATAGAGGACCCGCTATTATGTCTCGAAATCCACCCGCGGTGCACCAAACAGTACCTGGTCTGTGATGATGTTGGAGGGAAGGGAGCTGACTGCATGCCGAGAATGCTGCCCGGCTGGTCTTCATCACAGTACCTCAAGACTTCAGGTTCTCAGGGGCCTAACGGGGTCTCCCATGCAGGCACTAAGAAAGACACGGCCTCTGAAACATTGCACCAGCAGCCTGTAGGCACAAGAGAGAGCAAAGAACCAGTATTACAATGCACTGGGAAAACTGTCATTGCAGCCGTCGTATGCCCGGAAACAGACAATGTGCATTCTTACAAAGCAGACTGGACTCCAATAACACAAAGCAAAGAAACAGAAGATTCTGGAGAAGACACTTCAGTGCCAGATTGCATTCGCCATGAAATTCTGCCTAACCGGGGGGGCATAGATGCTGCTCAGACAAATAACATGTTCACAAGTCATTGGCAGAGTTTTGAAGACAAGAAATGTAACCTTATTGATGATAGGGCATACCTTGGTTCCTGTCCAGAAATTAGCAGTGACACGAATCAGATTAGTGTAGTAAAATCAAAACCTACAAGGAAAACCATTAGCCTTGATCCTGAGCCAGCCAACTCCAGGGCAGGAAACACTGAAGCTTCTTCAAAGATCCTGAAGGTGGACTCATCTGCCGAGAGCATATTTTTTAGGGATGTCATGGTAATAGGAAACAGCGACAAGGAAAAGGATATACTGAGTGTTTTTCAGCTTCAGAAGATGGACCTTCCAGTCTATCAGGGTCGGGTAACCTATCACTGTCTAGAAAGTGGACAGGAGTTTGACTCAGAGGGTGGAGGGGTGTGCGTGCATGAAGTCGATCCCACAGTTGATGCCAAAGAGGTCTCTGCTATGAACAGTCCTGTCTCCAGCCTAGTGGACATGTCACGCAAGCGTTTGACCGTAGGACCTTGTGTCTCCATTGAGAATGCAGAGGTTTTTGGTGACTCGACAGCACCTGCCCAGCCATATCAGTGTGGCATGTGTGAGCGGGCGTTCAGCCAGCGCGGCTCGCTGAACCGCCACCTCCGCTCGCACCTTGGGGTCCGGCCCTACCCGTGCCCGCGGTGCCCCATGACTTTCTCCCGGCAGTACCGTGTGCAAGAGCACCTGCGAGTACACCAGAGGAGCTGTGAGCGTCTCCAGAAGACTGACCCCACCTGACACAGAGCTCATGCGGCCAGGGGGAATCCCGACGTCAACTCTCTCTTGGCAATTTTCCTTCTTTGTGGCTTTCCACATCATAGCATCTTTCCCACGTTAATGCCTCGGTGCCAGATCCATGTTTATTTCTGTCATGGAGGATACGCATTTATTTATGAGAAATGCAAAGCAATACGGTAAGATGCAACTCGAACATGTATTAGCAACTTCCATCTGCTGTGGTGTCACGGGATCCACACTGTCTTCGTTTGTGATCAGCTGGAGCCTGCCTCAGCCATGGCGACAAACATCAACGGTGACGGGGTCTTCTCACGGTGCTTCCGGGAGACACGGTGATATCGATGAGCATTTCGGACGCTCCTTTAACAGATATTTGCGTATGACGACTGATCTGTATGCTACTGAAAAGGACAGTGATTTAACTTTTAAAAAGGTTTATTTTAATAGGAAGTCATTTAAATTACAGTAACAAAAAAAATTGCAAGGTTATGTCCTGGTAGAAAATTAGTAACAAAGAATTGCATTATACAGTTAATACAATTAATTCTGACAATAATCGTCAAAGGTGATTCTTTTTATTAAATTTTATCCAATGAGATTGAGAATAAATTGTAAATAACTCCAGTTTAAACGCTTGTTTATATACCTGGTATATCTGGGCATAGGTTACAAAACATGCTCCAGAACTGTGATTCCCAAAACTTTTTTGAGCTCTGGCCCCTTATTACATCCATCCTCAAGGACCCTCAGTCCATTACAGACACACTCACTGCTAACACTGTAACATACAAACACAGATGGAAATTAGTGAATTTTGTTGTCAGTTTTTCTTCTCGTGTACTGGAGACTGCATGGTTTGCCCTTGATGTGGCATTTTTTCGGCCACTTGGCCAATTCAGCTAGCTAGCTAACCTTTAGGTAGCCTGTAGCTATCACCGCGAAGGTATGACAAGAGATTGTGGGCTAACTAAGCGAGAAGTGCCAAAGCATTACAAATGTGCACAAATGAGACAAGATTACAGGTAACAAAAATCTGCAGAAAGAAATGAAAAAACATTTTAAGTACAATTCATATTTTTAAAAGCATTCCACCAACCACTACAATTATGCCGCTGAACACTAGGGGTTCACACACCCGGGTTCAAAGTTCTATATTTGACAGTGCTTGCACTTGCAAATGAGATATGCCTTTGTGTGGGAGGAGAGAGCTTTTTTCTAGTAAATAAAATGAAACACAGAGTGCTTTCTTGATTAATGTGTTTGCAGCCATGCATCATTTAGTAAGCTGACAGTCCATAGGTATCCGCGCAATCTCATTTCCTTTACCTCTGTAAGGAACGGTGCTTTTTAGTAGCAAATTTTGCTCAGAGCAATGTATAGCAACATTAAAAGTACTTTACAAGTAGCTGTAGATTTTACACTACCATTTTATTTTTTAATTCAGATCTTCCCTCCGCTTACTCTGATGGTTGATTGTGCATTATGACAGTCACCTGAAAGGGAGAGCAGAGACGGATTAATTAATGCTAATAAAATCCCAGATGGTGACGTGGTTTGGTGCTGCTGTGCTCCACCTTCTCTACTGGTATGAGCAGGAATACCAGCACTAATATTACTCTAACGGCTCTGATGGTCACAGTTATACTGACGACAGACACTGAATGAGGTTAAATGTGTGCCGTTTCCTCTGGGTGCCGTGCTGTACCTGTGTCTTATTAGACTTCAGAGCAGCTCTGGAAAAGGCTGCCATCACGATGAGGATAACAGCACCCGCAATGCTGTGGACAAGCCAGACGCCCTCCATGCAGCACAATTGGTCCTATGAAGCAGAGGCAAAAACCATCAGACCTAGGAACCAGGGGGGCAGGAGAAGGGGTGTCTATACGGGCAGCATAGACTGAGGTAATATGTAGCTTAAATAAGAATGAAATGTAGAACTGTCAGCTAGATAACAGCATGTTAGAGCAAAGAGACAGCACACCATATGATAGATCTCCCAGTGCCAGTGGCTTTCATCCATGGGGTGCTCTCTCATGGGGTCAGTCGTGTTGTCCATCTGGTACATCTCGTCAGGGTAGTGGACATAATGGTTATGTCTCTGCCGGATCAAGAAGTGCACGAAGTCCAGGAAGGCCTTTAATGTTCCAATAATGGAGATGATGCTCATTGCCAGACTTGCTGTCACCTGTAAGGCAGAGATGAGAATGGCTGGGAATGTCTCTGGATAGCCAGGAAAATGGTTCAACCCATGTTCCCACTGGAGAAAGCACACCACTTAATGAGCTGGAAAAATCAACCATGAGGCTACATAGGCTGGAGTTTAAGGTTGAGGTTTATCAAGCATCGAATCACACCTGCTAAAGGTGTCAAACTGCAGTCTCATTTTGGCGTGATCTTGACGGTGCCAAGTTTCACAAGTCAATTAAGTCCTACTTAAGCTCTCATCTTTAGGAAGAGACCTTTTCAGGATATCGATGACTTGGTTTAAGCCAGAAGTTCAGTCCGCAAGAGAAAACTGTCACGGCTTCTGCCTGAAGTCACGTGGGTTTTCCAAGTCCCACCACATTTGAAATAAGAGCTTACTGAACAATCTCTGGAGTGATGCATTGATTTTTCATTCTTTATTTGTGTAGGAATCTAGCTGTGAGACACACACCTACTTGTTGACATGTTTTACCAGTACAATAATAAAGCCTATTGTCTAATTAATTTCTAGACAAGACAATGACACACCTGCAAGAGGCAGGCACTCACCATTTTTTTGGACAATCTTTGTTCGGCAATGATGAAAAGAATCCCACAGGCGATGAACTGTGTGGACATTTGGAGAGAGAAGGACTTTTGGCAAGTGCTGGGACACGCAGTGATAATCATATAGTTATATGACTGGAAAGGTGATGAACATCGACTGGATGGTTGGAGAACTGGGCAGAGCGTATTGAAGATCAGATCCTACTGCTAATAATAATAATAATAATAATAATATTGAATGAATAATGAATAATAACTAACTCTGATGGGACTTTTAAAAAGTTAAAGGCCACAGGAATAGGACTTTTATCGAGTCACCTGCAGACTAGAGTAAATGTGACTGCACCCAGGCTGTAGGGCAGTATACAGGCTATTAACCGTAAACTAAAATCACAAATCATACTTGGATTTTATGCCAGGTGTTTGATCTGGCTTTCTTGAAGTCTCATTAGTTCCATCACTAGTAAATCGGCAAACATCTGCCAATGGACAGAAGGCACCAGACTGCTAGGCTGGACACACAACACCAACTGACCAGGATCCCAAGCCAAAACGAGCTGTATATGCTGGTGGAGTTCTCTGAGATGTCCAGCCTCATCGGGATCCCCGTTACAAAGTAGGAGCTTCCAAAGAAGATCATCACCACCTGGAGATAATTAGGACAGATGCTCAGTCAAACGACCACCACGTATTCAGAAGACATGTGTTTGTAGTATCTTAAGACAGAATACATTTGTGTGAAAGAGAGGGAGGACAGCGGAATGATGAGGATGCAGGGAGTAGAGCTGGCGAAGGTAGATGAGTTTAAATACTTGGGGTCAACAGTTCAGAGTAATGGGGAGTGTGGAAAAGAGGTGAAGAAGAGAGTGCAGGCAGGGTGGAGTGGGTGGAGAAGAGTGTCAGGAGTGATTTGTGATAGACAGGTACCAGTCAGAGTGAAAGGGAAGGTCTACAAGATGGTAGTGAGACCAGCTATGGTATACGGGCTGGAGACGGTGGCACTGACGAAAAGACAGGAGGCAGAGCTGGAGGTGGCAGACTTAAAGATGTTAAGGTTTGCATTGGGTGTGACGAGGATGGACAGGATTAGGAATGAGTATATCAGAGGGTCAGCTCAGGTTGGACGGCTTGGAGGCAAAGCCAGAGAGGCGAGATTGCGTTGGTTTGGACGTGCAGAGGAGAGATGCTGGGTATATTAGGAGAAGGATGCTGAGGATAGAACTGCCAGGCAAGAGGAAGGCCAAAGAGGAGGTTTATGGATGTAGTGAGAGAGGACATGCAGGTGGTTGGTGTGACAGAGCGGCATACAGAGGACAGGAGGAGACGGAGGCAGTTGATCCGCTGTGGCGACTCCTGATGGGAGCAGCCGAAAGAAAAGTAGTAGATGTGTTTGTAGTATCAATATGTAGTGATGGGACAAATGAGGCTTCACAACCACCAGCACTGATTGGTAGTTCAGGATAATCCCACCCACCACAGGTTTTGAAGCCTCATTTGTCCCATTGCTATCAAGATATAATGCAAGTCACCTACAGAACACTGTAAATAAGAACAACACATACTAGCTTCTAGAAACCTCTGCGGCCCTAGAACTACATCACCTGGGCGACCTCCTGGTAGCTATGAATCCGTCTGGTGGGAACATTCTCCACCAGTAAGGACCGGGAGATCTTTCTGGGTGTCTCTCTTACCCCGATGCTCTTAGGCTCCGCCCTGATGAAGCGGTGCAGTGGCTTGGTGAAGCCGACCACTTCCGTGGTGGGTTCTCCATCTTCAGTTCTTGGGGTGGAGACAGGCAACGCGTCCATCCTGAAACATCGGCCAGCCTTAGTTGCCGACATCAAGGTGTTCATAGTCCTTGTACTGTTCTCTCTTCTGCTGTTGTCACAACCCTAGGACTAGTCTTCACTTTAATACACTTCTAATGGTTTAACTGATCCTAGCTTAATTTGACTTTTAATATTTCTTTCACATTTTTTAATTTATTAGTTTTAACTGTTTTTAACTTTGTATTTAAATTTTCTTATGCTTTTCTATCCCTCTCTCTGTAAAGCACTTTGAATTGTATGATACAGAAATAAATTTGCCCTGCCATCTTTTCGTGGGCACATTTTTATTGACTTAAATTCTGCTTGATTAATCTTTTTTTTTTTTTTTTATATATAAATAGCTTAACTGGGCTGAGCTCGTGGTTTGCCTGTTCCTCCAGCATTCCAAAGGCTTGCTGTTAGGATAACTGCTATCTTGAATTGTCTTAATGAGTGCATCATCGAGCCCTGAGGCCATTTCAGACCACTGCAATGCTCCGCAGTCACAGCGAGTGAAAACTTATGCAAACTGTAGACTAGATACAGCAGGGGTGGCCAACAAGAGACTCTTCTATTCCATTATATATATAAAAAAAATACATATATTGCCAACGTTGGGGACCGCTCTTCACGTCCAACCGGTTGGCCACCACAGCTCTACGGCCTTATGGACATTTTAAGAGCCGCACCCGAGACCGTTAAGGGGTCACGGTGAGCCTGAGTTCTGAACTTCTTACCCCCAAGGGTTCGAGTCCCTTGAATTTACTTACAGAAACGGCGACTTAAGGCGGCTTAAGGCAAATTAGAGCGAAAGACGAGGGCTGGAGCACACATACAGCTGCACGATCACGACTGGACACCCCCAGTACGCCTTGAATTCATTCTAAATCAGGTCCCAAAGTAGCTGAAGTGTGACCAAGTCAGAAAGTTCAGAAACATGCTCTGCTCCTTCGAGTACACGACGGGCTCCGTCACTGCAGACGACTGAGATTCGATTAGAACGTCGTTGGACCGTGAAGACCGTTTCAGAGACATTTATAATGCGGGGAAGCAGCTTAATTACCGTCAAACGCAAAGCGTGGAGCCGAATGAGAAAGTACAAATAGGCGGATAAAGATACACACACGAATCGCGTAATGGGGGGAAGAAGAAAAAGAACTCACCCACCTAATTTAAGCAGATAAAAGAACGACACAAAGCAAATTTCACAACTAGGAGGAGAGTAGAGGAAGAGATCGAGGCTGGGAAAGTGAGAGTGTCCGAGCGGGCGCTACTCGGTACTCAGTACTCGGTACTCGGTAGTCAACCCCGAACGGGAGAGGAAGGCGGCGAGCTAACAACGTCCTGTGGCGATTCCGTGTGCTTCAAGAAGCCATTTTAGTTGTTTCCCCTCTCTGTTTGCCGCCCTTAAATTTCAGCAGAGCAGTCGTCACGGGGTATGGTCACACTGCAGGCGTTTTGGCACGCCAAGCCAGCAAACAGGGAACGTTACAGGAACGTTACTGGAACGTTACTGGACGTCGCGTTTGCTGGGAGTTAGCCTACATTGCATGCCTTTGGACTGCCTGAGGCAGCCAGAATAGCCGGAGGAAATCCGTGAGGCACATGCAAACTCCATGTACCCAAAACTGGGATTTGAACCCCCCAGCCCTGGAGGTGGGAGGCAGACAGAGATAACCACTGAGCCCCCGTGCCCCCAAACAGGCAAATGTCGTCTGTACCTTTTTGGTGAAGCCTGCTGACAAGCAGGACCTGAACATGGTTAAGAACTGTGACGGAGCATTGATGGAAGATGGATGGACGGATGTTAGAACTTTCAGTGCTAGGAAAACATGTTACTGTCCCCAGATCAGTGATAAAAAAATGCATCTGAGAAGACCCCCCCTTCTTTGTCTGTACTTCCCATCCTCCTCATCTCCCGGTCCCCTCACCTTCTCCATCTCCTTGCTGAGCGGTGAGCTCAACACTGCTGCTCGTAGGTTATACACATACATACAGGACATACACACACAAGTTCCTCTCTTACGGAAAAGCGTGTTTTTTTTTTTTTCTTCACCAGCGTACTTTTGCATTTTACTTCCATTGGCCAGCCACAAAATTCAGTATTTTTATGAAAGGAATAAGATGGCACATGAGCAAAAACCACGCAACACTGCTGCTCCGCCTTGGCGTGATGACCATTTGGTCATGCAAGAGAGGAAACCAGAGTTTATTTTCCTCCTAGCTGGCTGAACCCAAATTTAAAAAACTTGCACGTTCTGAACCTCTGCTGTTGTAACTGGCTCCAGTAGAACACATCCTGCCAATGAGGGTGTGGGATTAAGTACTTAAAGTATAAATTCTGCACCAGAATAACACAGGATATCAGTATCGTTGCCATTATCATTATTGGAACATGTAGCCAGCACACAACCAAAGCCAAAACCGATTTTGAGCTTCACCATTTTCTAATAACAGATCTGGCTGAAATGCTTCCTTACAACTCCACATTTTCAGCACAGGAACTGGGACTGAGCTAATAACCAATAATTCTACTTATAAGCAAACTGGCCTCTGAATAAAACCAGATATAATTTGCCTGAAGTTATTTATATCATGCTTGTTTAAGCTTTTAATGACAGAATGTATTTGCCACTCCTGATTTCATCAGTGCATATCCGGACTTGAACATGAGTAAACCTGCCTAGGTGACCCTGCCCAGGCCAAACCAGAATCAGGGTCAGCTAGTGATCAGTAATTGCAGTGACTTCTAGGTTTAACACAACCTGGTTTCTGTTGCCTACTAGTGTGTGTGTGTTTTATGCTGGTCAGCTGATTCAGCCACAGTTACTTATTATGACTTATCTGTACATTAGTGTTAAAACTTTGAGGGGTAGAAATGATCGCTAATGTCCCTCTGCCATTTCTTTTGAGTGTTTTAATGCACAGTGCTGTGCGAAAGTCTTAGGCAGTCCGAGAAAATTTTAAATGGGGATTGACCTGGGCAGTAACTGTATACTTGCTCAGGAAAAAAAAAAAAACAAAAACATTAGGATATAGATAAATAAACAGTAATATCAAAAGGTGTAAAAATTATTTCTTCTCTTCTACAAAATATTCCTGATATCTGGCTGTATGGCCAGAACAACATAATGTTGTTTTCCATCCTCTCCTTGAAGGCACCTCAGCCATTCTATTTTTAAATTTTCACCACCAACTCGCTTTATGAGGCACTGATTAGCCAAACAAGGTGCTCTCCCAGCTGAGCTCCACAACTACATGGGTATGTTGGATGGTACCTGAAAATTCTGTTTTAAAATATGTAAACGGACACACTTTGACCGACATTGTCATAAAAATGATGTAATCCCCATTGTCTGCCTAAGATCTTTGCAGAGTCCACAGAAAAGAACTAAAAACTCCACATTTTGAAGTCAGTAAGTACCTGCCAAGTCAACTCACACAAACAGGCTTTCTCCCAACCTCGTGTTCCATTTCCTTCCTCTGGAAATGATTCACCAGTCCAGCAGCCAAGCTAATGATTACGAAGGCCTTGTACATAGAGACACAAGAGGGGCAAAGACAGCAGTGACCTGCTAAAAGTCACATCCAACTGTGTGGGGAAAAAAAAAACAAAAACAAACGATTTGACTGCAAGCACATCACTAAATGTTAAAGTACAGTATCGACGTCTCGCATTTAGTGATGTGCCTGCAGTCAAACCGGCTTTTTGCAGTACAGCACATTGGTGCTATGAACAGTACACGCATGTAAAGAGATGTGCAGAAAAGTTAAAGTTTAAATGAAAGACCTGCTTTTAGTGGAAAAACAACAGTGATTGCACAACTGGGGAGAAAACGGAAGTGTAAGAGGGAAATGAAAAAAGACCCGGGTATTTGGAGTGGGGGGGGGGGGGTGGGGGAGGAGAAGTGTGGGGACGGCTACTCTTGTAGGAGGGGGCGTTGGGGGGGGTGGGGTGCCGACGAGAAAACCCGGCTTTGTTCCT
>JAACJT020002155.1:0-12809 GCA_009936485.2 Gymnarchus niloticus
TCTGTGTACCACATGCCCTCCAACATTCTGTCATTGTTTTGGAATGTTTTCTTATGAATGTACAGATGCTTTTAATAACAATAATTGTTCCTTTATTCATGCTGGGTGCAGGGAAGTTTGTACTTCTCACTCTCCAAGTTAAGAGTGAGCTACAGCAATTAAGATTAACAGCCTCACTTAAGGGCCCGCTAGTGATAGGGACACTCCGGTCGGCTACAAGACTCAAACATGGGACCTTTCGATCACAAGTACAGAGAACAAACCCATAGAGCCACATGACTGCCTTGGTATGGTTCTCATCTTATATTTTGCATGACAACCCTTTGGAAGCCATATTGAAATGTCTTTATTTAACTAATTAAGGCCTTTTGTTGCGAATGTGCTTCAGTGACGAGACACACCTGCCAAGCAGTAGGAGCAAAGCAGGGGACTCCAGCCATCCTCCCCCCACCCCCACAAGTGGTATTAACGAGGGTTTGTCATAGGATACAAATACTGGTGAGGTAGTGTGAGTGGGTGGGTTATTTGAGAAGGAATTTCACTGAGGTTGTTGGTTAAGCTGTGCTGAGTTTGGTGGCTGCTGCTAATGGTACTGCTGTACAGAATGCAGAGGCTGAATCTCATTTGAATGCTCCCTGTTGTGAGCTTTTTGAGGGTGGAGCAATGGCTTCTCAGGTAATGGTAGCAGTAAAAGCAATGAAGGTGGAGTGTGGTAATTGCATGGAAGGCTTTGTTGGCTGGACTATGAAGGTGAGACTAGATTAGTGATGCTGAGTGTGGGGGGAGAAAGTAAAGCTTGAGGTTGGATCATAGAGTAGGGTAGTGTTTGTGGTGCTGCTCTGTGGAGTTGTGGTTCTTCTGTGTGGTGGGATGGGCCCTTGTTAAAAGGGTCCCTGTTGGCAGTATGGTGATTTGATTATTGGTCTGGATTTGGGGAAGTGGCTTAGCCATAGCAGCTGTGTGGTATGTCAAAGTTATATGGCAAGTAGGTTGTAGTTAGACTTGGTATGTGGAAGATTTGATGCCTTTCAGTTTGCAGTAATTGTAGTAACTGTTATTTGAAATGGGATTGAGAACCCAACTGGTCTGTGGGGGCTGTATGTCATGGCCACATCTAATCAATGTGACCCTGTAGGTGTACCCTGGGACATGTCATGACCTGAGCAGTGGACTTGTTCTGGTTGCATGTATATATGTAAGGAAGTGGATGAGTTGTGTGGAATGGGCCCTAATGCAGTCAGGCCTTGATGGCCGAAGGTGGGGTTTAACAGGCTGGGTGGTTTTGTTGTGGTAATGAATGGTTTGCTTGTAGATCTATTGAAGGTGAGTAGGAGGATGTGTAATGAACTTGGTACAAGATGTGGGTGTAATTGGATTCCTGTTTGGATGTGGTGTAGAAATGAGCTTGAGATGCAGGTTGTTGCCTAACAGGATGGGTTGGTGTAAAGTGGCTAGGCAGTAGTTTCAGATTTGGTATTGAAGGTGTGAAGCTGGCTGAGACTTTGGTCTTGAAGGTGTTGTCAAAGGCAGGTGGTTTGTGTGAGCTTGTTTTGGGGAAGTGTGAATGCTGTCGCAATGTTTGTGCTTTCACCCTTTAAGGGTGAGGTGTGGTGAGTTGAATTTGAGGGTGTGTGGTTTAAATGTCAGTATTTCTAGGATGAGTGGGTAGCCTGAGGTTTGGTGGCTGTGAAATGGACGTGTGGTGTTAGTTTTGTTTGGGCTTAGACGTGGGACTGCGTATGCTTGTGATGTCCCCCACTAGTGTGCCATCGATGGCATTTGAATACCTAAACACTTGGTTATGTCATGCTGAGGTAGTCATAGAGCATGCATGTTGACATGTAGCTTCTAGCAACCTTGGGTAGTTGCTGGGTGGGGATTAGTGGTGTTGACTCCTGTATGAAGTGTTTTGTGGGTGCTGTCACTCCTGCTTCACCCATTGCTATGTATTGGAGTGCTGTCCATGAAGGATGCCTCTCGGTTATTCTGGGACTATTGGTGTTGCAGTAATTCTCGTGTTGCCATGGTAGATTGCTGCTTGTCTCATGTGTCCTCTCCTCTTTCAACAGCACACCCCTGCAGATGGAGGAGTGGGGAAGGGATTCCTGTATTGCGTGCTGGCCTGTGTCCTGATAGGTCCACCCTGAGTGACTTGGTGCCTTCTGAGCTGTGATCCTGTTTAGCAGACTGCATCCTCCAATATGCTGTTTGTATAAAGCTATGGTGGCCAGGGGAGGATGGGGTCCTGGGCTGAGTGTCTGTTCCTGGTGTTTGTTCTAGAGTTTCTTCCCCATTTGTCTTTGGCTTAGTGCTGTAGTAGTGCATATAAGATGTGCATTTGGTCAAGTAGAGATGTATGTGAGGGCAATATTGTCCTAGTGTGGCGTATTTAGCACTGTGTGGTGGTACCTCTCCTGCAAAGGTAGAGAGACTAAGCTATGGCTTCATTATGGTGGGTGTTGCCATGTAGATGTATCTTACTGTTGTGCTGTAAGATTTTTGTGGTAGGGTGTTTCTGTTCCAGGTGGGCCTCCCGTCTACCACTTGTGTAGCCTGGTTCTGTGATGCAGTCCACATCTTCCCTGTGTCTACAGTTCCTCAGTTGGTTTCCAGATTTGCAAAGCGGTGGCATCCAAGCATCCCCCAGCTGTGCTTGTAGTACTTGCTTTGCTGTGTTTGGTTTTTCAGGTTGGTTTGGTTGACTGGTTTTGTATTTGCCTTTTATGTACTGTTAAGGTCTTGGCCTGTGTAGGGAGTTAGGGAGGTGTTTTGTAGGCATGGTAGTTTTGGCCTGTCAGTTCTGATAATCATGACTGGGTGTTTGTACTTGTCAGCTATATGTATAAAGTTGACTGATTATCCATTTGTGTGGGTTTTTTATCTCCCCCACCCACCCTTTGTGTTGGGAAGTGGTAAGTCTATATGGGGGGCTTGAGAGTGAGCTGGTGGGTGGCTGTTCCATTAATGTGTGCTTCAGTGTTCTTGGATGCTAGCTTTAACAAGTAGCATTAAGTACTTTGTGGTGCACAGTTCCCAGAGAGTAAGGCAAGGGTGAGTGGCAAGGAGAGTGCCTGAAAAGGAGGAAACCAGGCTGAAGGTGGAAGTGCATTGTCCTCTGGCTGACTGGGCTGGACAGCCTCCCAAATACCAACATGAACCAGTGATACTGTACAAGGGAGTATTGGAGGATGCAGTATAAAGAGCAGGTTCAGGATCCACCTGAGGTGGGTTTGTTGAAGTGGACAATATTTATGGTCATGTATGCTGTTTCCTCTTGTGTCCCTGCAGGTGTGGTAGCCTACTATGCCCTCCCTCGGGTTGGTGCCAAGTCCTGCTGGGATTCAGCTGTGTGGGGGGAGTGACCTTGGTGGGAAACCCCTTGTACATTGTGTCTGTTGTCCTGTGTGCATATTTACTAGTTTGGTGTAGCTTTCCACACTGCTCAAATGCCTCCTTGTCCTCTGCCTCTAAAAAAAAAAGTGGCTTGCTTGCCTTGTTTTGATGTCTTGCCTGTGTGTGGGAAGCTATCCTCAAGTTGTCATATAGCAGGTGTATTGAAGGGAGTTTTTGTATGTTATGCTGTAATTTATAGCAGCTGTAATCACCTGTATTGTTAGGCCGAGACTGACTCCCTCACTCCTTGAGTGTCAAAAGCTTTTGTGTTGGCTGGAGTCAACAGAACCAATAATAAATAGGTCAACTTTCATTTAGTACCACTAACTTGGTGCTGGTTTCCCCTACAGTGCAAATGGCACAATGGGGTGATTGAGTGCTGTTCCAACCAGCTGCAGACAAAGGGTATTGATCCTCCTTTAGCTGTGCCTCAGCACTAATCTTAAAGAAAATCTACTTTAAGGCCTTAGACACTATAATACATGACCTTTTTGTAGAACATCTCTTCCCTGGGAAAAGTGGGGTATGGTTAAGACCTAATGCTGGGAGCCTAGGTACCCAACCCTGTTGCAGAACCAGCATGTGGGCATCCCTGATGGAGGGGATGGTAATCCCCTGTTGTAGGGGCAGTATACTGATGTAACCATGTTGAAGCTAGGTATGGGAGAACTTTCTCCAGTTCTTGTACAGTGTAAGGAAGGAGAATACCCACTCCTGGTAACTGAGCTAGCTCAAGTCCTGCTGTACTTAGAACAGCAGCCTGGCAAAAGGTAAGTAGGCCCCTGGAATGAGGGGCCAGGCCCAGTATTTCCCCTCTGCCTGAAGCTCTTTCTATGTAGAAATGCAGCTGGAGAGCAGGCTTTAAGGTGAAGACTAAGGAAAAGAGCAATAGATGTTATACCACAGCATCAATATCTCCTGATATGTGTGTAGGGTTTCTTGTTAGGCAGAAATACCAGAAGCATAGTGGCTCCCATACAATGGGAGGCATGCAAGCATTAGTTACCCCCTGTGCTGCTGGGTAAGATGTTGACACTGCTATGGCCTGAAGGGCTCTTACTTCAGACACTTTGCCATGAAAGGACGAGTGGGTGGCACCAGCTTCTGAAATAATGTCAGAGTGAGTTGATGCCATTGGATACTTCTCGTAAGTGAAAGTAAACACCTGAAAGAGAAAGGGGCCTAAACTTCTTCATGCTATCCCAAAGGATTTCAAAAGTGAAATGCCAGTGGGTATCAGACACTTGAAGCTCATGGTGATATGGGTGAGTCTTCAGCCACCTGAAGAGTTGCAAAAAAAAAAAAAACACACCCCACTTAGGCTTGTGTAAAATGACAAATTTCATATAGCACTTCAAGTCAACTGCCTGTACTATGTTCCCAAAAGACCCAACCCATTCTTTTTGATTTGGGCATATACTCACCACAAGTCATCTTGTCAGGCACAATGGCTCTTGGGCCTGAATAAAGCCAAACAACTGAAATTTGTTACCAAAAATGATTTTGGGGGGGAAGGGAAAAAAAAAAAAAAAAACACCCACAACTTTGTAAACTGTCAGTTTCCTCACTTGCACTGGTTTTAGGACACAAAGAAGGTCACCTTCCCGTACGTAGTTCAAGTCCTCACGTTCCTACACTCCTGATTCTTCAAGCAAAGGCTGACTTTGTTTTAGGTTTACAAGAATGGATGTAATCAAAGAGGCAAGAGCATTCTCTTATGTCTCACTTAGACATGGATGAAAACAGACAAAGGTTAGTATCCTAGGTCACTGTTCTGAATTTAGAATTCTAACTTACGGATCATCATGAGGTACGAGGGGCACGATGCCTCTGGCCTATATGGCCATCTCCACCTAATTCAAATCACAAGCCCACCATTTCTGCAGAACTAAATACATGTAGAGTGCAGCTCCATGAGTCAAAAGATCAGAGCTTCGTTCGATCTCAGTAGCCTGGGACAAACGTATCGAGTGGTTCACCCGAAATGAAACCCATTTTTCCACTATTCGACTTTGCCACATGAACGTGACCACAGTACCTCACACCACGTTACCTCTTCACTCCATATAGATGATGCTGGGTTTCGGGGACATGAGTCTTGTTCCAAAAACCTTAAGTGGGCAAAGGATAATGATGCAGTTTTATCTCTGCTACCCCCCACTTCGTGCTCGGCCTCACTTCTTTCACCTCGTACGGTCCAAGCTCTGGCAAATTTGACACATCGTGAAGTGTAACGACAAAATACAGTTGATCCTGAGCGCGATTTCTCCGAATTCGGGCGCCTCGCCTTGGCCCCGACAGAGAAACAAACTCTCTTTATACACAGTACCTTTCCATTGTATCTCTGTAGTTGCCACGACATTGGCTTCCTTGACCAAGACCGGTCCTACGGCAGTGCGCACTGCATCACTGTACAGTTCGGCATAGAAAGGAGTGGAATTCTTCACCACAAATGAAGATGCAAAAAATGAACCTGAATGTAGATAAGCTTGTGATAGCTGGTGGTTCCTGGCAAGTGTCTGACATACATTTTTTAAATTGTGTTCTGAGTGTAATGAGTGTGGTGATGATGCTTTGGTTTCAGTTTCTGTGCGGGAAACATTTCCTTCCTTGCCTCTAGGTAGTCATACATGTCAACATTAAGCAAAGCAACCTGAGGTATTGATATTCTAAGGGCACAGATCAATTCCACTACCTCTTCCCGTTGGACAGGCCCTCGCCATACCGCATCATCTGTATCGGTAATCTTTTCACCAGTTATGACAGGGAGAAGCCTTATCAAACACCAGTTTTCTGTCACCCGACGGCCTAGTTTTACACCGTTTTCAGAAACTTCCGAGGGAGTAGAACTACCCTCAGATCCCCGATAATTAAACTGTCCGATTCTGCATTTCACTGAAAAAATGTACCACAGTTTTCAAATGAGCAACGCGCCTCCTCCCTTTTTGAAATGTGATCTTAGGTGACACAAAAGATCTTCAGGTCGGACATCTGCTTCTGACACCCAGCAAGTGTACATGGAAAAGGTCCCCGAAAAGTCTCACACCGCGACACGGGAGATGACCGTGGATGACAACAGTAAACGTGGCACTTGAAGCGAAACTTGGTGGTAACGTGCCTCATTTCTGCGTAGCCGTCGTTGACTAAGATAATCTTAAAAAGTGTTTTAACAGAAAGGCCACAAACTACAATCTGTACACATTTTTTAATTACTGCACGACACCCGTCTTTACAGCTTACCCTTTGATATCACAACTCAAATGCCTTATCTGCTGAAAGAAAAGCAAATACAAGTGAGTGCATTTGGATAAATCTGAATTAAAACTAATAATTCAGATCTGAATTAAACAGTCAACCTAGCCTCAGATAAAGAAACGTGTGTGCTGTACCACCCATGACGTGCAGGGGAAAGAGGTAAAACATTAAAGTTACACCGCAATGATGGTGTTAGCCTACACTATTAGCTGATGTTACTCTAGGGAGCCATTCTAGATTCCACTCAAAAGGAGATTCGGCCGACTAACCCAGTAAATTAATAGCTTAGTCAGAACTAACACGTCATACGTCAGATGTAGACACATAAGTAGAAACGTTGTCTCTGCTAAACCGAGGGCTAAACTGGCAAGCTAAACTGGCTAAGGTTAGCTTAATGCTAATGGAACTGATTTTAAGCGAGAAGTCGACAATGAAAGGCTGAGGACCTGAAACGTTGGGTTTAATAATGTAGGCCCATTACGAGTAAACAGTCATTTTGAACTTCTCTATACATGGAAAAAACATGTACCGCAAAAAAAGCTTAACGTCATAACCATTATAACTAACTTGATTGAGACTTCCGTGCTGAGATGCCCGTGCTCACAGTTCACCGATACTTATAACTGTTGTACACACTGATTAAAACCAACCTTTTTTTTTTTTTCTGCCAGTTACATTAACCCATAACATTCTATAAAAGCACTTTGCGTTCAAAATGCATCCCTTTAAACAGTAAACTCACAAACCCTTTGTCTTTTACGCTTACAAACAGTGGATACAGATGGAGAAATGATTTAAAAATAATAAAAATCAGTACAAGGCACCTCCTTACCGTCTGTCACGACTGCATTTACCCTACGGAGCACCTGTGCTCTTCATGTGCTGGTCTGCTGGTCATGCTGGGGTCAAACGCAGCATCGGCGTTTGTGGGTAAAGTAGTGCACAATCCCAGAATGATCAAAAAAGCGGGTTAAAAGTCATAACGTCAATATTTATTCTCGTCAGTGCATCAGAAAATTTCTCATTTCAGATATTGAGTAAAATAAAATTTTAAAAGGTACCGTTGGCTTTCAGATTACTTGTTCAAGATACCAAATGGATGCAAAATAAAAGACATTCTACCCTCACCATTTCTAAAATTATATCTGTGGTGCCATCACTTTTTTATATGAGAATATAAGCACAAGTAAGTTTTTCCTCATAAAAAGGGTCATATCGAGACCGTGTCGGCATTTACACATCAATTTACGACAGATCAGAGTATTCCAGAATGTCCTGAAAACAAAAGCATAAAGCATGCATGTAATATAATGTAATGCGTCATCACGTTATCCTTTGCCTTATGCTGGTGACCAGTGTGGAGCCAGAGACACGTTACATTATTGTACAGGGCCTGTATTGACAATAGGCTGTTTAATTGCCAGTGTTAACATGTGAACTCTGAACTCAACCCATCCAGTCTGCCTGTGATTCCTGTGAGTAGTGTCAGTTGTGAAGAAGGGGTTAGGCCTACATTTGCAGTAGCCTTATTAAATTTAACACTTTCATGAATTCTTTAAAAAAAAGCAGCAAATATTTGTGAAATTGTATTTTTAAATTGATTTGATATTTTAAAAAATACATTCCCCCTTAAACATGGATATACTACGTTAATTCACGGTTACAACATTCATTTTACATGTCAATCACAAAAACTGAATTTACATTTCCACAAATTTCTAAAACAGAGGAAAATACAAAAAAAAAGAATTCCACCTCATAATGCAGTACTTCCTCACAGATATTCTCAAGAGTAGTCGTTTGGAGGAGCCTGGCTAATGAACACAGCTTGCCCAGTCACGGAGACGACGACGACGACGACGACGACATTTTGATCGTGCCGTTAGTGTAGGTTCTCAAATTTTTTCTTCCGCCAACTAACATATCTGCATAAATTGAGGTGAACGCTAAAGAAACCAGTGGCTCGGTGGGTAAGGCGATTCTGTAATGACAAGTGTACCAGTAACGAGTAGCCCTCCCCACACTACTTGAGAGTTTTTTCACAAATGATTTTTGTTTGTCGTCCAATAACAAAAAAGGTACAATTATATACTGTACATGCCGATAATATACACAATATATTACTTTTGGTTATACCTGAACAATAACCAATAGGCAATAAGCATTCTGACTAAAAAGAGGGCAATTAGGCATCACGTATAGACTACACGTGTTCACACAAGTTTTTCTTCGGATTACAATACACAATTCAGCTTTTATAAACCACTCAAACTTTTAGACTAGGACAACAGTCATATCCTTTAATGAAGCTTTCAGAGGCTAAATTGTTAACCCAGCCACTGGGAATGCACAAGCCCATGTATTCCTTAGTGTAGGTCCCAAGCCCAGATAAACAGGGAGGGTTGCATCAGGAGGGGCATATGATGTAAAATTTTTCACCAAATCTAATATGCGGACGATGACACAGATTTCCATACCGCATCGGTCGAGGGCCGGATGAACGATGTCCACCACCGGTACAGTTAGCCAACAGGGTGCCAACAGAAATTGGGCTACTGTTAGCCGAAGGAGGAGGAGACGGGGATGGCGTGTCTAGAAGCAGGAGGAGAGGAGGAAGCTTAGGAGAGTGGAAGCAAGGGTAGGAACCTTGAATGTTCCTAAATAGGACTAGGAATGAGTATATTAGACGGTCAGCTCAGGTTGGACGGTTTGCAGACAAAGCCAGAGAGGCAAGATTGTGTTAGTTGGGACATGTGCAGAGAGATGGTGGGTATATGAAAAGGATGCTGAAGATGGAGCTGCCAGGCAAGAGGAAGGCCAAAGGATATTCTGAGCATCCATTATATTTTACGTCAATCTGTACTTGAAGCACTCTAGGACCAAGCAGCATTACTTTGTGTTATCTTGATTTAGGAGCAAGAAATTTCTGGCCATCCAGCTCCTAATATCTAATAGACAATCTTCAATCATTAACAGATGAGGCGATTCATCAGGTTTAACTGATCGGTATAGCCGTGCGTCATCAACATAAGACTGGAAATCCATACCACATTTTCTAATTACGTCACCAAGCGGCAGCATAAACAACGTGAACAGCAGTGGGCCCAACAGATCCCTGTGGAACACCATAACTCACTCTAGTATAATCAGAGCATTTATTGTTAACATGAACAAACTGGTAGCGGTCAGTGAGATAGGACCGTAGGCAGGACAGAGCCTGCCCCGTAATACCAACCAGAGATTCAAGTCGGTCTAAGGGAACGTCACTGTCGATAGTATCGAATGCTGCACTGAGATCTAAGAGCGCCAGCAAAGACAGACAACCACCATCGGAGGCCACGAGTATGTCATTGTTACATACAGAAACCGCGTTGGTGAAAGTAACAATTGTGTAAACCCAGATAGAAATGGCATAAACAAAGTATTTCACTGAAGGAACAAGCACAAATGTTTTGCTACTATTTTTTCCAAGATTTTACAGAAGGGAAGGTTTGAGATAGGTGTATAATTTACCAAATCGTTAGGATCAAGCTTAGATTTCTTAAGAGCAGACTTGACAACAGCTACTTTTAGTGATTTTGGTATACATCCAAAGACTTAGTGATGAGTTACTACCGATTGCTCCATCTATGTCCTTAACAAGCCTTGCAGGAATAGGCCCCAACATGCAGCTAGCCGTTCTGGAGGAGGATATTAGGTTCAGAAGTTCAGATTCTCCTATAGAGGAGAAAGAATCCAACATTACTGCATTACTCCTAACCACTACAGGGGAACGGAGTAGATTCTGGAAGCAATCTGTGGCAGTGGTACTACTTTGGATTATCTTCCTGATGTTAGTTATTTTAATATTTATATTAATAATATTGAAGAATGCCAAATTCATTGCTTTTGTTTTTTTTTTTTTTTTTTAAAAAGATTGCAACCTATCTGCGGGTAGAGGCTACATCAAAATGATTCATAACTAGTTTAGACACGGAATCAAACGGGGACCTACCGGTACTTTCGTTGTTGTCCGTCAGCCGGGAGAGAGATGTGGATTTAGCTACGATCAGGGCTCGTTTGTATTTTAAAACGTTATCTTTGTGTGCAATTTTGAAAACCTTCAAATTTCATGAGTGCCATTTACGATGCAATTTCCTTGAAGCGTTTTCAAGTTCACGGGTATAGTCAGTATGCCAAGAAGCACATTTATCTTTAGGCATTTTCTTCCTGAAAGGAGCAACCAAGTCAAGACTGCTACAAAGTGAGTGATTAATTATATTGATCGATACCTGTTCGAGCTCAGATTCGTTTGCAGGCTTATGAATCTGGGAGAACACCAGGGGAAGCCTGTTAACGATAGCAACTGCAGGTGAGAGTAATACAGCAACTAACGCTCGCTTTGGAGACATGCAGAGTAGCAGATCTCAGTAGTACTTCAAATGTTAGTAGAGAGTGATCTGAGATCGCAGGGTTTAGAGGGAGAATAGACATGCTCCACAGGGATACCATGGTTGAGGATCAAGTCTAGAGTGCGGTTACCTGAGTGAATAGGCCCTACTACATCCTGCAAAACACCAACAGATTTAAGCAGAGAGGCAAATTCCATAGTGCAAGGATCAGAGTCATTTTCCATGTGGATATTAAAATCCCAAACAATTACAGCTTTGTCAGTACTAATAACTAGATCAGACAGGAAGTCACAAAACTGTTAAACACTGCTATACTACCCAGGTGGTCAATAAATGACAAGTAAGCAATGGTGGGGAGTTACGAGCACGTGAGCTGACGACAGGAGCGACACACTCATTTAGCGCCAAGTAGTCATCTTGATTGAGCCAAGTTTCCATCAAGGATAGCATAATGAGACGAGTTGGCGGTTATCGTTTATAAGCAATGCCTTGGGGGGGTCAAAGGCCTCACATCCCAGAACCTCAACGTCAGCCCGACCTCACAGGGACTTTGCAACAACAGTTCTAACTTGATATGTATCAGCTTAGTAAAGCAGGTGTTGTGGAATAGTCCTCTACACAATAAAGTGCAGGAAACAGTCTCTATATAATGAACCTCAGCTGACAACTCTAAGCACCTAGCACACGGTCAGTTAAGTGGAGTCTGAGGCCTCGACTTGGCTCTGGTTAGTCGAGACCGTTACGAGTAGCTATGCTTTTCGACGACAGTCGTACCCGGCCACATAAGATGGATTCCCCCTCTCTCTTCTTCATGAGCCCAGGCTTGCCTGAAGAAGTCCGCCAGCTAACCGATAAAGCCCCACATCATTTATCGGGCACCATTCTGACAGATAACCTGTAAATTTCATGGCCGCGTCTAGCGGGATTTGACGCAGAGCACGTTACTGACACAGACGTGCTTTGCAAGTGTGCGGGTCAATGACAAGGATTTAGCAGACCAATTTGGAAATTGAAAAAATGTTTGAACAACCGCAATAGACATTAAGAATGTGGGGTACACAAATTCACATTTAATTGAGATTTACTGTTTTATCAAGATGAACTGGACAGGGCCTTTAAAAATGTCATGTGGTGAGACCATGATTTCTTAATTCATTTCCCTAAGATGTTAAAGGAACTTCCGTTCCGTACTAAAAACATTTAGACCAGATCTTAAAATTACTGAACTACAAAAATTACTTGCAACGTTCCTCTGCTAAAGATAGATTACAGCAGAGAGATGATGGAAAGAAAGAACACTGGCGGATTAAAATCCTCATTCAGAAGTCTACTACAGCTTGACTGGAATTTTCTGGCTGCTCTTGTGCTAAATCTACAGCAACTAAATTGGGTTGAATATTCTCTATAGATGGCGGTGCAAAGTCTAACAGCATTTGCCTTCTCTTTCCCTTTCCCTGTGAGCAATGGATGCAGCCCATGTGTTTATTTCTCTTTCGGGTAGCTCACTAGACTTCACATGTGGAATCTTTCCCTGCCATTTCCTTCTCTGGTAGCTGAACCAGTAACGTAACATCATGCCATTAATCGACAAAGTATAGTCTATTAATGGAAAAAATGTTAAAAATACATTCTGCCAGATATTGAAAAACCACACAAGCAATATGTACTTCACGTTACTTTATTTATGGTTTTCATTAACATTTCTGTAAATAACTACTCTCATAGCAAGGTACTCTACCTTTCTCTGACCCCGCAGCAAGAGCAAAAAGC
>JAACJT020002156.1:0-12805 GCA_009936485.2 Gymnarchus niloticus
GAGCAAAAATACAATTACTGCCCAGATAAATGGCCTTAAACATTTTCTTGAACTGCCTAAGACTTTTGCACAGTACTCTATGTGTTATATATGTATGTCGTTTGACGCAAACACAACTCAAAAAGGTGGGATTTGCCATTGAAAGTGATTGTCTCTTCGGCGCTATGACGTTGAGAGAACTATTAACACTTATATTAGACAAAAAATGAAAAATGTGCATGGGAAATTACAAGTAGGTTGAGACTGGGTACAACTACCTAAGAAATGACTGGATAAACTCACGCTCAATGCGTGAGAGTTGGCAGCCTTGTTAAATGGTGAGAACTAGTTAACATTGAACGGCTAGCTAGATTCCAACAATAGAATAGTTAACTAACAAGTGATGTAGTGGCCTGCTGCTACCTAAGTTCAGTGACAGTGGCAAATAAACGCTCTTTCACACGTTAACTAAAGTGTAGAATCGATACTGTCCCATATACTTACCACTTTGCTTCATTGCTGATGAAACACTGTTCAACTCTTTGTGCAACTCTCGCCTTCCATAGGTGTTTGGAGTTCAGTAAGTGAGTGAAGTGACGATTGACAGGACAGGGGCTTGTCAGGGGCCAGTCAGATTTCAGCTGGGGCCAGTGGCCCTGTGGCTCCACCCCTAGATCCGCCCATGCCAATGGCTGGGTTTTTGTTTGTTGTTTTCAGTCACATCCATGGCATTTTGTTTGCATGCTAAAGAGGAGTTTGATCTTTTCATCTTTTCTATCTGTTTTCCAAAATGGTATGGATACTGAAGGATCACCTCTCCCGGTGCCCAAAAAAGGTGATTAATGACCTGGTTGAGGTAGGACAAGCTCATCCACTTCCACTTCCTAAACCAGACCTCTCTGGTGTTCTGCCCTCGTTTTCACATGACACCTAATGTAATGGGGTTTTGCTGTGTACTGTGTAGGAACTTGAATAAAGGTGGTGGATGCACATTTATCCAAAATCGATTAGACTGTCCATAAATAGTGTGATGGCCTTTCATGATGCCCTGCATGCCCTGGGACAGACTCTGAAACACCACATCCCCTACTGGATAAATGAGTTTTAAACATGTATAGATGAGAAAAAGACTGTATGCTTCCTAATCATGCTGTAAACCATGGGGAATCCGCCTGACCTACAGTACACTATTCAAACTGGGCAGCTGGGGTTGGTCAATGGCCTTCTCGGGTCACATAATTTATAAGCTGAACATGTGATTGATTTGATAGCTCCGCCCTGTACTTCTTGATTGACAGTTACTTGATACAATTGGATACTGCATGGTAGAGCAGCACTTGCACATTTTTACAGATAACTATTTTTTTTTATTTAGATGAGCGCTATTTCAGGATTTCCAGACAAAGCATTTCAAAAACACATGCCAATACTGGGCTATTCCAGCACACAGATACAGTTACAGTAACGGTTTAGCTTAAGATATCTTTCAGTCATTAATTGATTAATTTTTGTTTGTAATTCCTTTTGAAATAATTCTTTATATATGCGCAATAAAGTTTAAATGGCTGGAAAAATGACAAATATCAAACCTTAGCATAATTTTTCTTGCAGGGGTGACCAACATCTTATGAGTGTGTTCAGTAGACATCCATTCTCTTCTAGAACCATCCATTATAACATCTGTCCAGCCAGAGTTGTATTTTTTCTCCATTTCTTCTCTTGCTGCTTTGTTTGGAGCAGGACAGTGACTGGATGGATTCTAGTTTGTCAGGATGGTGGGTTCATCGAACTGTTGACTTGGTTGAATCATCACTGAGGAAAATAAAAGCTCACTGACAACTGCCTTTAACATTAGATAGTAAAAATACCAAACCAGGAGCCCTTTTCTCTATTCCGGCAGACAACTGGATCAGTGTTGTCATAAAAAATGAAAATGTTTTACTTGTTATAGATTTACCTCAGGCAGGAAATGAATGGCAGTAAAATGCAGCCCTGCGAATTGTGGCAGTGGCTCCATAGACTTGGGCCGTGAAACACTTGTGTTTCTGAGATTCAGAGCTCTTTTTCTCAAGGGCAAATGGGTTGGAGTGTGATCTACAGGAGGAATAGAGGGAACTGGAAGGTGATGCAAGAAGACCTGTTTCCTCGGTTTCTGGGAAACGAGTGAGAACTCACACACCAACGAGGCCACTGCCGACATAACCAGGCACCTGCAGATGATGAAGGCTCCGCAGTCCTGATATACAGCTTCTGCACTTGTTTACTGTTGGTTTCTACAGGTTGAGGCCTCTGCGGCACCTGGGCTAAAGTAATTTTCCTCTCTCTGTGCTCCTCGTTTGCACATTCTTATCGTCACACGGTCAAACACTTGGGACCATAGCTGTCAGCCCCTCGCAGTTATTTGCCATCAAATTCCCACTTTGGTTCTACAGTTACACCTTGTCCCTGTCCCACCGTACCATGCTGGCAGGAAAAATAACACCGGACAGGTGGTTCGTAATGAGTAAGCAGAACCGGGCTACAGAGCATCCATGTCTGAGAAAGAGGACACATCTGTTTGTGGCTGAACCACGCTTCACTCTTTAATAAACTGCCATCTTGGCTTTACAAATTCTTAATGATGCTAAATGTTATGTCCTGCACTTCATTAAGAGAAATTCATATTTTGAATTTAATAGAAGCTTGTGGAGAAGAGAATCTTGGGAGAACTAGCAACAACATCATCATTGATGCTGGCCATACACAATGTTGTCATTCAGCTGACGTGTTTAGTTTCCTAAAAGCATGTTGCTGTGCTGCTGTATCTACATGAAAAGATTAGCTCTTCACATCCTCTTTCATTTCTGTTCTATAGTGAATCACTGGTACTGTGGAAAGGTCAGCATGTACGAGTAACTGATAATGAAATGTCTATGGCTTCAACACACATGAGGAAGCACATCCATCCATCCATCCATCCATCCATCCATCCATCCATCCATCCATCCATCCAACTGCTTATCCAGGACAAGGTCATGAAAGTGTGGTCTGTTCTTGACAGTACTGAGTATGAAGTAGGGGGCTCCCTGGATAGCACATCCGTTTTCAGGAACTAAAGCATGAAAATTATTTTTACTTAAATGGCGGAACGTGTGATTACTTCGCACAGAAATTATCACACATTATGCATACTTTTTCCTGAAATATGCTGGAGCGGAGAACACGTCATACAGATAATTCCAAAATGCACTGCAGCATACTCTTATTTTGCTGGTTTGTTTTTGCAAAATTGCTGACTCATTGCACACATTTTTTTTTTTTTTATGGCTACAAGTATTTAAGAAGTGTCAAGACTCACAAAAGACATGAAGAACAGTTATACACAGCTAGATAAGGACCCTCTCCAAGTCCACCAGCCCACACTTCAAAAAGTGGATTCAGTGCTGTAAGTCAGCCAACTCTAGGAAGACACAGCTTTTCTGAAATGACGAGACCTAGTGGATCGGCATCAGTGGTACTCATCTGTTTCCTTTCTCAGTCCGAACTGTGTCGGCATCTAGACTGCCATGATTAACCAGGACAATTGTTTCATATCCGAGGGGATCGTTCAATTTCCTCCAAATGAAGCTTGTGCCATGCTGTGGACTGGAAGAGAAAGTGCAATTGTGTGTGTTTCCTCTGGGGGCAGGGGAAGAAACAATTGCTTGGCTAAGGTTGAGTAAATGACATGGCAGGATACTTATGGGTACATTGGTTCGCTTGTTCGTTCTCAAAAGTGACAAAAAAATAGAATTGCAATCCCATTGTGATCTGCCAGGGGTGTGGAAGAGGTGCACCTGCACATACTGAATGGATCACTACTCTATTCAGATTCCATCTGTAGTTGCATCACTGATTTGCTGATGAGTTTTGGAGGTGGGGTCAGTTATGATTGGTTCAAGTGGTGATAATGTGGCCTGAGTGCAAACAGTGATTGGATAGTCTGGTTATGCAGCTGGTTTTATCAATCAAATCATGCCCGTTAACGTCTGTCCCCACTGCTGACATATGGAGCCAAACGACATTCCAGCAGTCAGGGAAATGGATTTCCCTTGATGGAAATAAAACAGCAGTACAGGATCCAGGTTCAAGGCCTATGAAATACTCAAGACATACAAGAATCATTTGCATATTAAATACTTTAATTACAGAGCGACTGCATGTGCCTATGTGTGTTACTAAGATAGAATCAGCTTTGATGCAGAACAGGAGGTCAGCATTTTTTTTTTACTCAGGTGCCATTGATGTTGTGAGTTCATGGAGTTCATGCAGCCATATGAGAATAAATTAAGTCTTCAGTAACTGGCATATACAACAAAAATACACAAAATGCAAATTGCAATGAAAAAAGGGGAAACTATGAAAACATCAAAACAATACAGACTGATAGTATTCATTGACAGTCCCAGAGACAAACGCTCAGAGTCTTTGGTCCCCGTCCAGCACCACTGTGTTTTGTTTAAATCTGTGATGGGGTACGCTTTGTGAACAGGAAATGGGAAATGAGGAGAGAGGATTGTGGGGGGGGGGGGACCACAAGCAAAAATCTCAGTGCTGCTACTGGCAGTTGTCTCCCTCTGAGGGGCAATATCAGCGTGCTCCACTGAATTAGCTACATCAAAATTCACTGCGGACGTTGCTTTCCCAGCAGGCATCTCTGAGGAGCTAAAAAAAAATGGAGGACACCCCCAGTGACAGAATACATGTTTGTGACTATGTTTTGTTGCAAATAACAGAAAACATATAGAATTTTCACTTTCAGTTTTCACCCACAAAAAATGAAAATGGGAATTTAATAAACTTGGTTATTGTACCAATCATTCAGATTTAACGTGTCTCCGCTGTCCATTGCGCCATTCATGTTTTTAATGGAGTTCTCCTAAATGAATCTATTGCAGCTTCAGAAGAGAGCAATTTTCTTCCTTGTTCTCAAAATAAACTTTATCTAATGAACAGTCTAATTACCCTGATGCTTGTCGAACCGAGAGCCAGAGTATCATGGATAGCGGCTCTCTCGAAAAGATTGCCAGCTATGACTTCTATGATACAGTCTGTACAAAGAAGCATGAAGAAGAGCAATCAAATACAGTAAGAAGGAATATGCCTGGCCGAGCCAGTGTCTTTGAGAAGCTAGTGGAATGTCTGGATCCACACCCCATAGCGCTCACCAACATTACCCTAGTACCTTGGTGAGTGGCCCAGCAGTGCTTCAGAAGTCTGGAGAATGTTCCAGCAATGCCTCAGAATGTTGGAGAGAGGCTCAGTCTTCTCTCAAAACCTCTGGAAAGCACTGTGCCAAACCCCGCTCTAAGATTGGGTGGCTTTCTGAAGACATGTCAGGTGTTAAATGAACACATTTGGAGCTGGTGGGCTTCTGGGCACGTGAAACAGAAAGCTCCTGACCTTCTCCCAGTAAAGATTCCAGCTGAACACATGGAAAGGGAAACAGATGGTGGTCGGATGCATGTTTTTTTTTTTCACGTGCCATCTAACTATCCTGGATGCATCGCCATGATTTTGTTTCCTGGTATTAGCTGGGGTAGCCAAGCAAAATGGAAACTGATAGTAAATTATCACTACAGCAGACAGCTCACTCTCACTTCTAAGGCACGTTAGACACAAACCCTCATTACCACAGAACCAGGCGTGAAATATCTCACTCCATGAGCCATGTAATGATGTAGAAATGCTCTGTTTATACAGACTAATGTGTCCCAGAGGATCCTTTTCTCTGATTCATAAACACGATATAACCAGGTCATGAAAGTATGTCACCTGGTTATTTGTACTGGTTATTATTCGGGGTTCTCTTATCCCTTAAAAAAAACATCAAAATCTCTATTGCACTTAATATATCGCTTTTCAGAAGCGTTTCTCAAAAATACTTACATCAAATTTTGAATTTGTGTATTCTGTTAATGAAAAATTTATACCAAGTAGCTGAATCTGGAGATGTAGTTATAGTTCCATTCCAGAATCTGAAACTACAGCAATAAATAAGAATAAAAGTAAAAATCTACGTCAAAGCACCTTCCAGCTCATCATGATGGTTTGTTTGTTTATACTGGTAGGATGTTTCCTTTCATCTGTCAGAATAATACATGGTATTCAAAACAAACAAACAAAGAAACAAACAAGAAAAACAAAACATATCTGAAGAGCTATGATAAAAATGCAGCGGCTTTCCTACCTAACTCAAATCCTGTCATGCTCCAGGGGACCAGTTCTGGAGCAGGTCCTGGTGAAGGCAGCCCATGTGGTGAGCGTAAAGAGGGGACAGGACCCTGCAGGTAAGACCAGTGTCATGGCATCCTTCCACTGGATGGACTGCACCCCATGAAGGCAAGGCTCTGAGATGTAAAGAGATATGGGGAACCCAGTGCAATCAAGAAACAATGTAACAGTGCAGATGAAAAAAATTTATGACTGATTTCAGACTGTATTTCGTTATGTAACCATTCACATAAAATCAAAACGGACTATAGATTCAAGGCATAACTTTTCTGGATAAACGGAAATGAAAGGCAGACCTGTCAGTCAATGTGACACAGAAGAAAATAGCATTATAAATTCAACACTCTTAGTGTTTATTTGAGTCCTATAGAGCTCAGCTACACTTGGAGGTTGTTGAATTAGAATGCTAAAGTGGACAGACATGCAAACACTCCTGTTCATCCACCAAGCAGGAACTACAGGTCAGTTTTTTATGCAGAAATGGATGAGTCAACAGTGAAGAATTCTCCGTTTCTCTGTTCCTTTTGCCAGATTTTAGATTTATCTTGCCAGGAGCTGAATGTTGTTTTGTGAGCCATCAAAATTGATAAGATTTGCAAATGACAAAGTCCTTCATTAAAAAGGCTTGGCACCCAAAAGCTTGTTACGGGAGAGCTCAGTCATGAATTATATTTACATAACATAGAACAGTGTGCTGTAATGGCTCTCAAACTATTAAAATCAGGCATTTTTTCCAATGTGGTGTACTATTATTACAAAAGGCCATTCTCTTCACACAGTCCATAGAACTGTGCAGAATTTCAATGAGGAGCATCAGCCGAGTTCAGAAGTGAGTGAAACCCCGAAAACAAACAAACAAACAAACAAGCAAGCAAACAACTGATAGCAGATCCTGTTGCCTCTTCAGATGCCTTTGCTAACATACAGTATTGCAAATGCCTAAAGAATACTACAGTATGTTCCAGAAACAGAAAAAACATCACGAAACATACAGCAAAGAGTGGAAACTATGCTATGGATGTCCATAATGAGCAAAGAACGGTATATAGGTTTGATCTACAGTTTTGGAGGTTAGAAGAGGGAGAATCTATTGCTACTCATTAAAGTTAACAGACTCTGGATGCAAGACTAGAATGGCAGCTCCAACAAAGGATCAACAGGCATGAAAAAAACAAGAAAAATGATAAACATTGAAAGTCAATTCTTTTGTAGGCTTTTCCCATGTCTTGTGAGTTTTGCAGCTTTCTTCCATAAGCTCATGATCTCTGACTATGTAAAGAAAACCCCCCTTTATATCACTGACATATTGCAACCTGGGGCCTCATTTATCGACATTGGGTAGAAAGAGCTTTGAATTCTGTCGTCCGCATGGAATTTAGAATGTGTGTATGCAAAAGAAAATTGAGATTTTGTACACACATCTGCATGCAATAAAGTCTGATAAGTCCAGATTTTTAGTACCATCGTTGCTCATGCTTGTGTTTGATCGTTTGCATACAGAAACGCCCTCAGCAAACTTTATACAGCTTAGATCTTTCGTATGTCAATGACGTGAAAAATGGTGTAATCTTGGAAAAATGACAAAGAGAACAAAAATAAATATAACTTTACTCCTTTGGACGTAGAACTGCTCGTCTCAGGATTAGAAGCTAATCAATATGTATTGTTTGGCACTTTCTTAAAATAACAAGCAACTTTTTATATTTCCTTCACCATTTTTATTTTTCATTTCTTTTATTGCTGCTGAAATTCTTTTAATGTATTTGTTGTCCTGTTTTTTGGATTGTTCTTAACATTGCATTTTAATTGTCTTATGCTTTCTATCGCTGATTTTTTAAAGCACCCTGTACTGAAAGGCAAAATGATGTGTCCTGTTTCGAACCAATACATGACATGATTTATCTTGTATTTTCATACACATTGTATTCTACATATATACATGTACATGTCAAGTCTCGTTTCACCCATGAGACTTTTGGTTTTCAGCATTTGCTGCAATCTCACAGCCATTAGACATAAATCTCATGGGTTGTTATGTGCTAAAATGAAACAAAAAAGTTGCCTCCCCCCCACCGAATAACTTTATTGCTCCACATAATGACGAGCTAATGGAGAGGCTCACATAGAAAGTATCTTTCTTTCGTTTTATTACTAGCATCCTGTATAAGCAGGAAATGGAACTGAGAGTGGACAAAGCAGCCAGCAGTTGTCTAGCTAAGATGGTAACGTCGCCAGTGTTATTGAAGAAAC
Organism: Gymnarchus niloticus; assembly: GCA_009936485.2. Taxonomy (NCBI): domain Eukaryota; kingdom Metazoa; phylum Chordata; class Actinopteri; order Osteoglossiformes; family Gymnarchidae; genus Gymnarchus; species Gymnarchus niloticus. The sequence goes on from JAACJT020002156.1 coordinate 8,482, forward strand.
ATCACTTCATAGAGGAAGCTGGGCCGTCAAGCAGGAACACAGACAGCAAGATGGAATCGGATAAATAATATAACATTGAATGCATTGCATATGAGTGATATTACACATAAAATTTTGATGGAAATGAGTTTTGCATGCTTTTATGGGGTTAAATAGCCAATACACACTTGTTTTGACTTAAAGTCAATTAAGATTAATAACATTTAGACCACATATAAAAAAATTGAGTGATATTCTGATGTCTGAGAACTGCTGTTTGCATTTTCAGTTTCTCTCTTCTTCCACTTGGTATTTTGTTTACACACATGGTCACACTGGTGTGTATTTTTATCCACATTTTTGACTAAGTTGATGGCCTTATCCGCTGTCTTTTCCCATCTTCATGTCTCACAGCAGGTTAAAGCTTTAATCTAAATACTGTATATGGTGAGTCAGGAAAGGATTAAAGTCCCTCTGGGTGAATCTTTACCTCAAGCAGTAGAGCAGGCTGATGTTATGCTCAATCTGCTTTAGATAAACCCGAAAAATTATGCCATTTTGACTGCAGTTGTTCAGCACTCTGGGAGTTCACTTACTCCTTTCATTTGCTCAACTTTTTATCGCCTGATGCAAAGTGTGTAATTTTAACAGGCCCACAATTATATATGCCACTGAGCTAATTATGTTTCAGGACCTGGTTCAATAAGCTGCAGGACAATTTCTAGCTAGGTAAATGTGTATCAGTGTTTGCACACAAAAATATGATTTGACAAGAAGGAAAACTCAGAGGAACTCTCCCCTGATCTTAGCTTCAGAGCCAGTGATTACAAGATGAAAACACCCACAGCACTCTTGGCTTGAACCAATACTGACGTCAGCTCAGTGGTGGAACTACTGAACTATATATACTGAACTAGACTTGGACAGCGCCACCTCTTGATACTTGGTCTTTAAGCCGGAGCAGTGAAAATTCATTAGCACATATGTAAGTTTTCATAATTACAAATGATTCGAACTTCACTTTAAAATGCAGAGGGGCTGTCTGATCTGGACAGAATGCCAAGTCATTATCTACGCCTGTCAGACGGACGTGATGCAGACAGGCTGTGGCCACAGCGTGTGCTGGGGTAGAGTGCGAGTCATACTTTAAAAGCTAGCTTGGTCTTGCAGAACAGACGCACAAACACACCGAGTCGAGCAGCTGAGACGCAAGCAGAAAGAGGCAGGGCAGAGTCCAGCTGGCAGCCAAAATCCCCTGACTGTATAGCTTTCAGCAGCATTCTGACTGATTGTATCTAGATTTATTAACTTTCTGTTCACTGGAATATGCTGCGATTAAAACCATTGTGCCATTTTACTTGGTGTCTTTCTCAGAGAAACATTTTTAATTAAATAAAATAAGCCTTGTAGTTCTGCAACTTTAGTAATTAACTGCAATAGGGGTATGAAATAGGGGTGACAATATATATATTTCTTTTCATATTTCCCAATTTCATTAACTTCTGCAAAGAAAACAATTTCAATTATGTATGACATCTATTACGTCCCGCCTCCCTGACCCTCTGTTTCCTCGGTGTGTTCTAAACGGGACACCTGTTTTGCGTTTTCCCCTTCGTTAGCTCTCTTTAAGAGAGCTTCCCTGTCCGGTTGGTTTTGCTGGTCGTTAATGTTGCCCCTGCCTGTTCCTGCCTGCATCCCCATGGAAAATAAAAGTTTGTGTTCCCCTGCATTGGAGTCTGGTCCGCTTCATAACAACATCAGCATGTGTTAAATGCTCTTGTGTTCTTTTTAGCATTTCGCCAGTGCTAATTGCGGTAGCAGAAATGCCCGTGTGCAATACTGAGCATACAAATTCAAAGTGACTAAAAGACTCAGTTTGCAAATGAATTCACTTTCCTTGCTGGATTAGTGACGGAAAAGCTTATAATTCAGAAGAACCTTATAGCATGAGATGAACTAAGGCACGATTGCAGGGATTCAATACTCTCATATACCAAAAAAACCTACAGAAACTGGACAGAGAACTGTCTTCAATATGATACATTCAAATAACCCTATTTTTAATGAGAGCGTGGCAAAGACATGATTGAGCATGACAGTTACCAACCAGCTACTGTAAATAAAACCTTACTTTATCTGGGATCTTACAGCCTGAATTTGAATAACCAAAGGGACTGAATATTTTCTTTGGGTGCCAGGACATTTGTAAATGAGGAATAATTATAAAACATATCCACTACTAATCACATTTGAAGAAGGCCTAAACATCGACAGTTTCCCTGGATTTTAGACCTCATTCAATACCTTTTGTAGATGTATTATTACATTTCCATATCTTCACTGACAGCTGAAAACATCTCTCAAAGTTTTATTTCTGCCAGATCATGGGAAATGTCTTGGCACAGCAACGCTGATACTTTCAATGCATTTTTGCAGCTAAATAAAAATCAATTACAATAAATTGCCAAAACATTTCTATGTAATTAAGTAATATTCCTTTTATAAAAAGCTATTTGTTCTGTAAATCCTGGCTGGTGGGCTTGGCCTGTTTAACAACAGCAAAATAAAAAAAATAAAATAAAAAATAAAAATTATTTAGAAAGAAAAAAATGTATTAGTGATGGTCTCATATCTTTAATCCCTTTGATAATTGGAAAAGTACTGAAGCAGAATTTATGCTGAGGGCACAATTGCTTGTAGGATTACATTTCTGAATCAAAATAAACTTTAGATAAATGTTCTGGAATCCAGTTTGATTGAAACACTGTATTATAAAAAAGTGGCGTTCTTAATGCTTAGTAATGGAGGGCTGCATGTGTGCAAGTTGTTAATGGGGCTCATCAGCTCCCATGTATGGCTAGATCTCTGAGCTTCACAGGGTAAACATGCCTGGCCAATGCATTTCCTGAAATAAACAGTTCTGTCATGTTAAGTTCACATGGAGCAAAGCTTAGATGCACGGTATGTCCAATGCAGACCAAAGATTAATATCACTCACACCCACACCACCTGAATATGGAACAAGCCTCCAGGGCGCCATTTGTGTTAGCAAGGCATGAAATGTCCTTTCATCTCCTAGAGGAAATGATTTAGTCGTGGGGCAGTGAAACAATAAAAAGCTAGCAGAGAAAGATCCATAAATCACTTCCACGCGCTGTGTTAAATTACAGCCCCCCAAAACCCCCTAGACAATAGTTGGGGGCTGGTTTACGCTTTTTTGATGACTCTACCTTTTGAGCCAAGCATAAGGAAAGCTGGAGTGTAATCAGAGAAACAGGACAACCCCGGATTATCCATATTTCACACAATGGGTGAAAAGGGCCTTTACACTTGGGTCTATTTAACTCCCTAATTATTAGGATACCATGAAGTAACAAAGTTTCTAACATGAGCTCATGTCTCTATAAAAAGATATATTGAATCTTATGAAATGCAAAAGATATGCTGCTCTCCACGGAAATGAGCAGAGGAACGAGCGAGCTGCCATTTAGCTGCCGTCCATGGTGCTAAATCAAGGAAACGAGCATGCAGCACTGAGAAAACAGCGTGTCGTTGTTTTCCATGGCGCTGTCCGTGGTGCTGAACAAGAAAATGCATAGTGAGCATGCGCATTAGTATGTCGCTGTCCATGGTTCTGAAGCACTGGAGCGCAGCGCGTTAGTATGTCGCTGTCCATGGTTCTAAAGCACTGTAGCGCAGCGCGTTAGTATGTCGCTGTCCATGGTTCTGAAGCAGGGCAATGGGTGTGCTACTTTATCTGGTTTCAGTACCGGAAAACAATGAAGTTAGTGTCCTTGGTCTTAAACTTACGGGTTGACATTTTAGACTCTATTGATGTGAGAGACATCTGCTGCTATCACAGGGATGGAACAAAATGTAAATCTGGCCATCTAACTCCCTTGTTGTCAAATTCCATCTCCTGTGTGCGGCAAGTATCACCGGCCTATAAATACAGAGCCACAGGGATTATGGCAGTGTGACTGAACTTCAATACTGCCTCTTAAGTCCATTCAGCAGATATGTGTTTGTGTGGTACCTCTTTCATTTTCCCTGTCTTGTGGCTAAAGTGTTATTATCATCCCTGCCACCACTCCACCACCCACACGCACACACATTTTATATACCAAGCTGAGCACAAAGAAGGAATAATGACCCCCCAGGAAGCTCACAGGGGCTGTGGGTTAACGTGCTGACAAATCTTTGTGACAGAAGCCCCGTCTGTGTGTCTGTGTGTGTGGGGGGGGGGGGGGGGGGCAAGAATTAGAAATCTGATAACGGGCAAACTGCCCTGCTTTCACAAACCCGAAAAAAAAAAAAAAGGAGAGGGGGGGAGAAAATAAATTGT
>JAACJT020002159.1:0-12796 GCA_009936485.2 Gymnarchus niloticus
TCTGACACAGGGACTGCACTTAATTTCGTTGTACCCGTTACAATGACAATAAAGATATTCTGATTCTGATTCAGAGTGCACCATTGATGCTTTGCTGTGAGCCGCAATAGAAGCAATTAGTTTTTTTTTTTTTTGGTGAACTAGTCACCCCTTTGAGCCCAAACGTGGGTCCCTTGGGTTCTCAGCATCAACAGTCTGTGTGGTTGCCCTTTTGCTCATGTATGCAACACCTTGTAGAGCTTTGATTTCTCTGTAGGGATTTCACATAATTTAGAGCCTTTGCTAGTTTACTTAACTGCTGGACTAAAGACTTGTGCCGTGCAATAGACTGGCATCTTGTCCAGAGTGTACCCCAGTCTCGTGCCCTGTGGTAGACTGGCATTTTATCCAGGGTTTACCCTAGTTTCGTGCCCTGTGATGGACTGGCATCCTGTCCAGGGTGTACCCCAGTCTCGTGCCCTGTGGTAGACTGGCATTTTATCCAGGGTTTACCCTACTTTCGTGCCCTGTGATGGACTGGCATCCTGTCCAGGGTGTACACCAGTCTCGTGCCTTCTTTTTGCTGCTTATGCAAAATCATCTGTTTTTAAAGGTCAACAGAGAAATGGCACATACAAATGTACAGTGCACATTCTTGTTTGATAATTATGCATGATGACTGTATGCTAATAACTGTACATTTTCCTCCTTGTTCCCTTAAAACTTAGACTAAATATTTTATAAACCACTCAGCCTTAGGCATAACCAGCACAAAGCTAAGAATATTATGTTTAATTAAATCAGCAGCCTACTTTTCTGTCTGCTAGTTGTTGAATTCTTTCCTGATACAGGGTACAATGCCTCTCCGGTCATTAGTGTAACTAGGTGGTGGGTGTAAATGTATTATTGCCTCATGTTGTGATTACCCGAAATCATGACATAACTGTATGTATGAATAACCTGCATATGGTTACTTGTGGTACCAGCCCATGTTACGTGTGATCCCTTGTCTTCTGTTCCGGAACCATCCTCTGGTACCAGTCCTCCTGCGGTCCATTATTTTGTAGTAAACAGTGAAATGTGTGCTGGGGGTGACTTAGATGCAGTGGAGGTAGCTCCTGTTGGAGACGGAGCTTCCAGGAGTTGCTGAATTTCCACCTGTCCAAAGTGTGTGTGTACCAAATAAAAGCAGGGTTAGGACCAGTGGAATATAACGAGATGCCCGAGTGACCGGCACACCTTTGGACTTTTCTGCAATTTACATTGCTTCATGGGGTCCGCTGCATGCCTGTCGCCCCAAGCACCTTCCGACGGGCAGCATGGCCGGGTTACAGACTGACTTTTCTCAAGGCTGCTGGAATAAGGTCAGCTAGCTCCATGCTGCTCAATTTGCTCTCCTCTTTTCACGGCTCTGCGTCTAATTCAGGCAGTTTGTTTGTTTCAGTCCACAAAATGTTGGGGGCACAAATCCATCTCCACGTCCGTGGACTGTCACTACAGCGGACCATTATTGGAACATTAGAACTCTATTGTTAATATGACCTATGTGGCACTTCCGCGAGGCGTATAGCGTCAAAGCGTGCGTGAGATTGCCACGGACAGATGGACGTCGAGGTACCACATTGGCGTGAAGTGCTGGCACACAGAACTGCACAAATCACGCCAACTCTACCATTTCATCATTAGTATTGCTGGTAGTCCTGCCAATTGACACATACTGGCCCAATTCCCTGTGTGTGGTTTTTATTACCTTTGTTTATCGTTTATTGGTGTCAGAAGCTCTGTGTCTTATCTCTGTCAGCGTCCAACAGAAATCAAGCCCCAGCCCTTGATCTGGAAGAGTAGGGGTCCCCTGCGCAGAAATATACATAATCGGTCGGCTTTTGTGAGGATAATGTGTGAAATGCAGCCAGGCAGCTGTCAATTGCTTCCTGTTTAAGTGGTTAATTGGTCTCACCTGCACACCCTCTTCAATTTTTCCAACCAGACTTTCAGTTTTATTTCACTTCCTGACTGCTGTATCACAGTATGGGTGTTTTATGGAGACTATAACTGCCTTAACTGTGGGATCATAAAACCATCCGTCTATTCCCCAAACCACTTACTGAGACAAGGCTTCAGTGGTGTAAAACCAATAAGACATCAAAGGCCCCAATGTAAGTGTTTGTACTGCACTGTTATTGTAAATGGCAATTATATTTTTTAAGGGGGTCCAGTAAATGCATTATTCCGTCACATGAAATGCAGCAGCAGTCAAATTTATTAGCAGCCTAGTGACTTCAACCATATCTTTTAGAAATGAATGGGAACAGGAACCATGAATGGCCACGTTATTTTTCTTAGCTTCACTTTAAAAAGAGTAAACAAAAAATGTAAAGCATTCTTATAAATTGTTAGCATGCCAATAAATTTGACAGCAGTTGCATATGATACCAAATAAAACATCCACCCACCCACCAACTGGTTAAGGGTCACCTGAATCCTTTCCCAGCTGATCACAGGACACAAGGTTGTGGTACACCCAGGAGAGGAGGCTGGTCCATCACGGGATATGAGACTGTGGTACACCCAGGATTTTGGGGGCAGTTTATCACAGGGCATGATGCTGTGATATACCCAGGATGGGAGGCTGGTCCATCACATGGCACACTGCATGTTTATGGATTGCAGGAAGGAATCCACACAACACAGTGAGAACATGCAAGCTCCACACCTGGAGTGGAGGTTGGATTTAAACCCATATCTTGGAGGTGTGAGACCACAATGCCACCCCTATTAAATACTGGTGTCAAAAAAGTTTTGAAATCTGGGAAAACAAACAAATTGCTTATCCCTGTGTCTGCTGATGAACAGCCACCTGCTTGCATCTGATAACAGTTCCATACAAGTGTATTAGTACATTTTTCTATCTTATTATCACAGTCCCAGAGGAAAAGGAGTACCCTCTCTGCACGACCATGATTAAATGGGGTGTATCATCAGATTAATCTTGCTCTCTTTCAAGCTGTCCATTCATACTCCCTCCATATTGATTTCTACTGGTGAATTCATTGATAGTGGCAATTAAGTTAGTAACTATAATAAATATGCTTCAGGTCATCAAGGAGAGGGATTGGTTAGTCTGGGCTACTCCCACCCGCTGTGGATTTTGAAGCTTCATTTGGCCCATCACTATGTCCATCCATCCATCATCCACCGTCCATGAGCTTGTATCCAGTGTGGGGTCATCATGAGCCTGGAACACACAGCACATGCACTACGGCTAATTTAGGGGAACAGGTTAGCAGTGTTGCCCCACACCTCAAGGTTTGTGGTGTGTCTTCCTATCCCCAGCTCTCTGTGTGTCTTCTTTATCTTGCTGTTTTACTACAGGTACAGGGTCACATGATGAGACATCAATGTGCCAGTAATGTGTAATTATGCGTGTGTTCACTACAATAGGCACTCATTCCATCCTGGGTGCCCCCTTCCATTCTGCCGTGTGGCATAGGCTGCAGCCTCAATGCAGTGCTGTCCTAGATAAGCGCTTATGGAAAATAGATACTCAGAATAGATATACTTGTAATGCATTCCAAGTCAACAATGAACCGGTGATTAAAATGACCTCCTTTAATTTGACTGACCCTAATTTGCTGGCTCTAAAATGTCCCATTTAACATCACAATTGTAAAAGCCTGTTTATTTTGGCTTGTCTCACATAATTCTGTTATTTAATTTGCTGGCACTGGTGAGACTTTGCAGCAGGCTAAAATAAAAGGTCCCATCTTACTGTGTGCTGTGTTGGTAATGCTGATGCACTAAGTCTGTCCCTGTGGGTTAAAATCAATTCAGGTGAAAAGGTTGAGGAGAGGAGCCTTTACTAACGCTGCCATCTTTTTTGTTTAAGGAGTTGACCGATGGACCCTCTCCTTGTTCTGTGTGCTTGACTGCTCCCATGTCCTATCCACTGCTGCTCCTTTTAACAGAGACTTTCTTCTGGTGCCTGTGAGCTACCACTGTGAGATCTCTTATCAGCCTTGCTCAAACTTACCCTCATGCTGCCACTGAACCTCAAGCTAGCTGCTTACTAACCCATCCACCTCCAAACTATATGGTCACAGTGAACCTGGAGCCAATCCAAATAAGCACAGGGTACTGGACCAAGTGCATGTCTGGTTACAGGGGGTGAACTCAAAGAGCAGGGGTGGGATTCGAACCCCCAGCTCTGGAGGTGTGAGGCAATAGCACTACCCACTCTGATTACCACTGATCTCAAAAACCCTAAATGGTCAGAGCAGACTTTTCACCAGCTATAATTCATTTTAATGAATTTAAGTAATTCTAAGTAGATTACACATTAGTAATTTAATTTCAGGTATATTTAGTTGAAAGTTGATACTAAAAGATACATTTTAATCAACAATAATTGTGTTAATTCAATTTTACTATATCAAGTAGATTGTAATGCATTAGAGCTAAATTATATAGAAATACCTGAGCATGTATGTTATCTCACTTATTCAGATCCTGCATGAAAAACACTAAATACTGGTCCAGATTCCCTGGACTGAATCGAACCTCACATGTCCAGATCCCACATGAAGAACAGTGTAAATACTGGACCTGCATCCCCAGACCAAACCAATTAGTGGTGGCTGGTGGTCTTTCAAACAAGGGAAGCACTTTCTAGACCTGCATCATAAAATTAATTATTTCCTCCACGACCTAGTCTGAAATAAATGAATGAAGTTTACTAAACTGAAACAAGGCGCAAACTCAAGAATGCTATATTTGTTTATATTTACAGTAGGATATGTACAAATGAAAATAGTGGGCTATATCACTAGCAAGTAAGACTATGAGCAGCACTTGTCTCACGAAATCACTTGCCAAAAATCGGTATGGGACCACTGTAAATCAAAAAGAGGTCCCGCCCCACTGACAGTTCCTTCAATTATCATACAGCACCCCAGTGTTCTGGCCAGCCCACTGCCCCATTTACTTCCAGAGAAGCTGAGCTTCCCTGGAAATGACGTTTATTGGACGCATTTGTCCAATAAACATTTAGCTTTGCTGCGCTGAAAACAAAGCATATTCTGAAGTGCCATTGAAATCCAGTGACACTCAGCTTCCATGGGGTTCATTGGATCGGGCTGCCTTGGGAATGTATGGGAAAAAAATCACGTTAGACAACCTGCAAGAAATTATTGCTGATTCTGAATGAACTAGCCATGAAGTTTACACGTTTTAGCACGCTCGTTGTAATAGTAATGTAAATATTCAATTCAATTTTATTTATATAGCGCTTTTAACACTGAGCGCGGTCACAAAGCGCTTTACATAGTCCAGGGCCCACAGTCATACATACAACAGTATGTTTTTGACAAATGTTTTTTTGTGACATTTTAGAGGAGGCAGAGCTTCCCTTGTAGTCTTAGAGCAATCACCTCTGAATCCAATGTTATAAAAATTTTAATAAATGTTATAACCAAAAGAGCCAATAGTCTTGTATTTTGTTGGGTTATTATGGTTAAGGTTAGGGCTGAGTAAGGGTTAGGGTTGTCATAGTTAGGATTAGGATTAGGCCCATTGAGATGAATGGAAAGTCCCCACAAGGTTAGAAATACAAATGTGTGTGTGTGTGTGTGTGTGTGTGTGTGTGTGTGTGTGTGTGTGGCAGGTTCTGTATGCGCCTTTCTAATTGAAGGAAAATAAAAACATTCTGAGTGTGTTTACTAAGTCATGTTTGCCTCCATCCTTTAAATGACTACGGTAATTAGAATTTCATGAAAGTGTATGATCTTTATTTCTCTGTGGAAATTATGTAGTACAATACAGACAGTGCGTATTACACAGTATATGGAATCATGTTCATAAATACAGGTGGAAGAGGTCTGTCTAAAACTGTCAATCTCAGAGTGCAAGACTGCAGATTTCTCCTTCCTGGGAGCATGAAAGTTTGTCATCTGTGTGTTGCCATCTTTGCTTACAAGCGATGAGTCAGGACGTCTCCATGCTTTTCCACTCGGACAGGATCAAACACTCTCAGTGAGATTGCATTTGTGATAGGGAGATTTGGCCAGTGTCAGGACATGCTAGGTGTGGCTTTTATTTTGAGCAAAGGCGACTGCTCTAAGACTACAAGGGAAGCTCTGCCTCCTCTAAAATGTCACGAAAAAAATTTTCAAAAATGTACTGTTGTCTTTACAGTGCTATTACAATGAGCATGCTAAAACATGTTCAACTTCATGGCTAGTTCATTCAGAATCAGCAATAATTTCTTGCTGGTTGTCTAACGTGATTTTTTTTCCCCATACATTCCCATGGCAGCTCGATCCACTTCATTGAAGCTCAGCTTCACTGGGCTTCTGTCACACCCACACCAAGCCAGCCTACATTGGACATGCCACACACAACTTACTCCCGTTCATCATCCCCTGAATACTAACCAGCTGTGCCTTGTTAATTATCATTTAGTAGCTTCCAGCCATGCTTTGTTCATCCTTATATAACCCCTGCAGTTTAGTTGCCTCCTTGTGAGGTATTGCATTTCCAAGACCATTACTAAGCATTCCTGAATCTCTAGTAGTCTGCCAGTGTATGACCCTGATTGTTTGACTTCTCCTTCTGCTCCCTGTTTGGTTCTGTTTGCTGTGTCTGTTGAATTGATCTACTGCCTGTGACCACGACTACGTTTTCTATGCTCCCCTGGCTTTTGGAAATCCTACCTTTTCTGGTCTTGACCCTGCCTGTTTTGACTCTGATTAAACTGTCTGATTCTGCGATTGGATCCTACAGTGTTCTGAATTATTACAGCTTCAATGGCACTTCAGAATATGCTTTGTTTTCAGTCCAGCAAAATTAGATGTTTATTGGACAAATGCTTCAAAAAGTCATTTCCAGGGAAGCTCAGCTTCTCTGGGAGTAAATGGGGCAGTGGGCTGGCCAGAACGCTGGGCTGCTGCATGATGATTGGAGGAACTGTCAGGGGGACGGGAGCCCTTTGAATTGACAGTGGTTGCATGCGGAATTTTGGCAAGTGATTTCGTGAGACAAGCGGCTGCTCATAATCTTACTTGCTAGTGATATAGCCCACTATTTTCATTTGTACATATCCTACTGTAAATATAAACATAAATATAGCATTCTTGAGTTTGTGCCTTGTTTCAGTTTAGTAAACTTCATTTGTTTATTTTAAACAAGGTTGTGGGGGGGCAATAATTGACTAATTTTATGATGTAGGTCTAAAATGTGCTTCCCCTATTTGAAAGACCACCAGCTGCCACTGATTTTGAGGGGATTACCCACCTTGGATTGGGGGGTGGGAGTCTATTTTGCATCAGTGTCAGCGAGGCCTCAGAAATTTCATATCTAGGAGGCAGTAAGAAAGTCATCACATATTTAGCTCAAATGTTAATTATATTTTTGGAGTGCAAAGTAAATCTAAATGTATCTGAGATATTTATCTAGTAACAATATTATTGCGGGGTAAATTCAGAAAAAATACCAATGATACATCCTTTAATGTGATATGCACTAAAGTAACATTTTTTAGATATACTGTACAAGAGGTCCTTGATATACAACGTAGTTATTTTTCTAAGAATCACAACTGATAACCAAGCAACGTATGTTGGACATTGATTTAACATTCAAAACTAACTTTTTATGTGGGACATACATTCCAGACCAACTGAAAAATTCTAATTTACATGGAAGTGTACAGGCATATGAATTGAAAATACTTATTTTATTGTAAACTATAATATGTAAAATGTTTTATTTCCTATGTTGCTGTAAGCAGCTAAAGTGCCTGTCTCTTCCATCATTACCTGCTGAGGTTCCTTAACTTCATCTGCTTAATTCGAGGGAAACATGCACACAATTTTCTTTTCAAACAACATTTGAATATATTTAATGCATATTAGGTTTACATCCCTAATTAATCAACGATGTGTATGCCAAATGACCTATATCAACCCGACCTTTATCAAGGACCCTCTGCATATCTTTTCAGTTAGACATTAGCAAACAGTTGTGTATAATGCCACAAGAAGTGGTGGTCGACTAGGGCAATTATAGTGTGTCAAAAGGGTATGTTAAACAGGCAGATGATAAAGTTGCATACAGAAAAAGTCTCACATCTGATGTCCATGTTGTGGAAAATGAAGACATGTGTGTGGAAAGCCGTACCGTGAACAGAATCTACCTTAACTGAAGCCTGAATAACAGCCCGAAATCTCAAAGTGGACAAAAAGAATCACACTATACTTCAAATAATAGGATGTTCTCAGTAAGGGCACTGGTGGTGAGTTGCTTGCAGAAAATTTACCGTATTTTACTAGGAGTGAAACATTTTATGCCTTGATATATATGGTTAGTTCTGGATAGCAGAACTGTGACATAGTGTTCATTCATTGATATCGCCCTACTCTCATTATTGTTCGTGTCTGTTTTGGACCAGAATGAATGCACACGTACCAACAGAACACAGCTGACAGAGAGAAACAGGTTGCTAGCAGATATAACAGTTCATAAATGTTAGGTCTGTTACCACACTGTCTAGTACAAAGATGTTAAAAAGGGGCCACTCTATCATCTACGTAAGGAGGTGTGAAGGGAAGGCAGCCCAACCACAGGCCATGCCTACTACAGCTCTGGCTGGCCTTCAAGAAGTGGACACCTTCTCCTGGAAGCCTAGAGAGCTGTCACAACAGCCAAAGGAGCCGAGTCGGTGTAGAGCAGCAATCCTCATCGCTGAAGTCTTCATCCTTGTGTATTTTTCAGTAAAAACCTCATTACTAACAACATGCAAACTAGGCATGCTAATATTACAATTATAATGATGCTTTTTGCATAATTATAGCTTTTTATAATGTGTTGAATTTGGTCTGCTTGGTCTACATTCAGGATGATCAGTTTAGCCACTTTAGTGCTTTTTGATGGACAGATTTGCATTTGGCTAAAGTTTTTTTAGTGTAGATCTTTTTTTAAAGCAATCAAGTCTAGGTTGGGAAATGTCTAAGCATTTTCTTTTTGTATGGGTTTTTCTCCTATCTACACATTGCTTATAATTCACCTAATGATCAGCCTCCAAGCTCAGAATACCAGTGTACAGAACTATGGTATTCCTTATGGAATACCTATGGTCCAGGGATTAGCTGCATGCTAGCCTTACTTTAGTACATTCAATCATATAAGGTCAGTTTTAGTAACATTCTTCTAACTTTTGATCCTGGTCAGGGTCTCTTGGAGGCCTGGAGAATATCCAGGCAGAATAGGGGACAAGACTGGGGTATGCCTTGAACAGGATGCCAGTCCATCACAGGGCACAAGACAAGGGTACACCTTAGGTGGGATGGCAGTCCATCACAGGGCACAAGGCTGGAGTACACCCTGGATTGTATGCCATTCTATCACAGGGCACAAGGCTGGGGTACACCCTGGATGGTATGCCGGTCTATCACAGGGCACAAGGTTGAAGCATGCCCTGGATGGGATGCTAGTCCATTGCAAGGCTCATGCACACATGTACGCACAATGAGCAGTTTAAAGAGACAAGTTAGCCTGTATCACATCTTTGGTCTGTGGGAGGAAACCGGAACATAATCCCACTATCCTTTATATATTTTATACAAATACACAAGTTATTTGATGTGATGTCCATTACATGTTGTCATCACAACACACGTCATTTAAATATTCACGTACTTCATCCAGATTTTCAAAATAAAAATGTTGCTTGAGCTTTCCTTCTGTTTTAATTAACAAGATAAAAAGCTAAATGATTAGTCACATTCATGCGTAACACGGAGGTTTCAGCGAAAATTATATTCAATTATAATGCAGTAAGATTTGTAGAAAACAAAAAGCGAACCCATCTGCTGATTTAATTTGGGAAGAGTGTGTTGGTTTCCAGGGTAGCACTGTTGCCTTGCACTTCCAGGGCTGGGGGTTTGGATCCCACCTCCCCTCTGTGTGTTTGTTGCCCATAGTGCATGTCTGTATTGTAATGGGTGCAGAACAGATCTTCTGCAGGGCAGTTTTTTCCCCTTGTGCTTCATGGGGGTTAATCACTGAAATATTTCAAAGTTGAACTATAACACAACCTCCAACAGCTCGATTAATTACAACCAGATTTTGGAGGGAAGTGTTCCAATTAATCTGTGTAATAACATCTATAATGGTACCAGCCATGAAGAAGAAAGGGTTCAGGTGATGGCCAGAGTTGCCCAGCAGCCGCTGGAGTTTTCCACCAACAATGGCCTTGTATCAGAACTCCGGGGGAACCAAGGGACCAGCCTTGCAATCATAGAGGGAAAGGGACAATTACACCTTGTCCTATAGCTAATAGGGTGCATGAGTCAACAAAGTAGATATCCAGAGTGACTGGCTGATTTCCTAAGTAACATGGGGTGTTGGTGGGCAACGGAGGTAGTGTACACAAAAATGCAAGTGTGTCTGAGAGAAACGTACTCAGTCATGGGTGACATTCTGGAGATCAGTTTGAAAAGGATCCTCTAGGCTTTGCTACAATAAGGCCGTAATGGTATAGAACTCATAGCCAGCAGGCCATTTGCTCCATGACCTCCTTGTCCCATGAGCAACAGGCACCCTAAATGGCACTCATCATGATATAGTTCACTAGCAAAAATACATCTGCCTCTTCATGATGGAGGCAGAGCAAACTCCTTCCAAATTACTCAATAAGGGGCACATTTAGCCGTCTTATAATTCTTGCAGTTTCCATGCATTCAACAGATGTCTCAGGTTATGCTTGACACTCCTTAGAAATGCAATACAAAATGTGATTAAGGCCCTATTAGGAAAAGTATACAAAAGTAAAGCTATATATATACACTCTGTTTGATAAAATGAAAAACTAAACCCTTTTTATCTTTGCAATGACTTTGTTGATCCTGAGCCGATTTTGATCATTTTTGGCTGAATGGCTGCGAGCCTGTGTGAAAGCTAACGGGCGACACTTTGAACACCAGCACTAACTGTATGACTTGTTTTGTCAGCGTTTTTGAGGACTGTCACCTGACTGCTGTCTGATTTTGATGTCTGTCATTGTGTCAGATTTGATGATTTGATGCTTGTGTTACAAGGTGCAGTAGGAGAACATTAAATAGATGTGATTTGGAAACAAAATATATACACTTTGTTGCAATTTTTGTAAGATGTGTTTCTGCCAAAATGATCAAAACTGGCTCAGGATCAACAAAGTTATTAGAAAAATGAAAAGGGTTTTATTTATAGAGCCTCTCCCACACACACCCCACCAGGAGGGGCATGGCTCATACTTTAACACCTTGCCCAAATCTGCCAAAGTGACCCATTTAAACCCTAACAAGCCAGCTGCCTAATAAGGGTCTGCTGGGTTTCATTACTGGAGACCCTTGTTTTTCAAGGAACTGAAAATCAATCAGAAGATACAGCTGACCAATTTAAAGCAGGTCCTGTCCAATGGTCTGTGCACTTATATGGTTCTCTCTCTCTTTCAGTGATAAACCATATTCTTTACATTGTGAATTATTTCAATTCCAGTGTTTTTTTTTATTTTGTTCTAAAAGGCACATGGTGTAAGCTTATTTCCATATCCACCCATCAGTCTTTCATATCTACTAATTCAGTACAGCATTTCTGTGTTTCTATTTTTCAAACTTTGCGTCTCTACAATTTCCTTTTTTCTAATAATTGCAGCTATCATGTAAGACACGAAAGATAATCTTTCATAATGGAGCCACGAATGTTTCATTTTCACTTTAAAGGAAGTGCCCAATTTTAAGATAAATGCAAAAATGGAAGGGGCACCAAATGGAGGGTGTCTAGATGCCGTGTTTCAGCACCAGAAGAAAAGTACATATGCTCAGGCTTGCCATCATTCCTAAAGGAATCTTTCAGTAACACTGAATCAGCATTTTCCTTTTAATGAATGACTTCACTCCTGAGGGGAAAGTCTCCATTCACATACTGTTGGCCTTAAATGGTGTTTTGACATTATAAATCACTAAATTCTGCAGAACTGACTAGAAAATTCTCAGATATGGACACTATTCCCTGCTTGAGGCCTCATCTGTCAAATGGTTATTAGTTGATTTGAGTAAATCCAACACTATCCCCTGAAACACAGGGCAGAAGGCAGGGCAGATGCTGGGTGAGATACCAGGCAAGTCTGAGTAAATGATGAATCAGAACTGATGACCAGGTATGGATTATCTACTTCTCCCTGTGTGTGCCTACTCCAGGAGTATTACTTCCAAGCATGCTAGATGTTATGGGTAGGAGAGTGGTGACTGATGTGCTTGTAAGCCAGGGAGACCCAGGATGGGATGTCAGTCCATCAGAAGGTACAGTCTCACACCAACCAACACAGACTGAGGGGGCCTTAGAAACACCAAATCATCTAAGTACACTTTTTTGGGATATTAGAAAGAAAACCTCAGTATACAAACTCCTGCCACACAGGGCTGGAATCAAACCCAGGGCTGATATCAAACCAATTACCCTGGAGGTGTAAGGCTATTCCCTAAACCACCTCACCACTTTGTTAATAGTTTTGCTTAATATTTTTAGAAAACATTAAATGAAAGCTTATCTTCAGTCCACACAGTCAAGTAAAAGAAGCCCCACATTTTCCAAACAGGTGTCACGATTCCATATTTAGCAAGTCATTGAAGGCAGTTAGCACCAAAATGCCATCAACACACCACCATCCCATCAGCTGTTGTCATTCTCATTTGTATTGCTCTTCTTTTTTTTGGTTCCTCCCAAGGTTTCTTCCTCCTGAGGGAGTTTTTCCTTGCCACTGTCGCCTTTGGCTTACTCTCTGGGG
>JAACJT020002160.1:0-12794 GCA_009936485.2 Gymnarchus niloticus
AGCGCTTTGTGACAGTGCTTCTTGTTAAAGGCGCTATATAAATAAAATTGAATTGAATTGAATTGAATTGAATTGAAAGATAGGGGCATGAAAAAAACAACATGTATGAAAGTATATTTCACACACTAAACTTTGAAAGCCAATGCTTACATTTCACTTCCCGCACGTGCTTTAGGTCAGCATGTGAATAATTTGGGGTTGTTGTTGCTCCTGATTCTCCGAGCAAACAGACATAAGAAGGATACATTGGAAACAGTGCCCCCCCAGTGACACTCCATCCAAAGTGTCCCCCGCCTTGTGCCATAAGCTGCTTGGGATAGACTCCAACCCCCTGTCTCTCCCAACATGAGCAAGCCTAGGATTAGCAATTTAGAAAATGGATGGATGGAGACTGATAACACAAAGGTATCAATGAAAAAATATTCATAAGAACAAACAGCAATCAAGAGGACGTTAGCCCGCCAGAGAAGCTGACTATTTTATCACATGAGAATTTAGGCAGAAGTTGAAAAAACACACAAAAAATGCAATAGCTAGAGGTCACAAGTAACTAAAAAGAAAAAATAAAATACTAAAAACACCCATCAGCAAACTGCTTATCCAAGACAAGGACAGTTGCCAGGCCATCACAGAGCGCCTGCACACACTCTAGGGGCAACTTAAGGATGCCAGCATTGCTTTGAGAAGACCATGTGACATGAGGAGAACATGCAAGCTCACACATGCAAGCACAGAGAGCAGAAGCAGGATGTGAGCCATAGCCCTTGAGATGTCAGGATCTGGTACTTAAGTTTCAACTAATACCCAAAAAATTTATTTAATTTAATTCATACATGATGCTATCCTGGGCGTACCCCAGCTTGAAACCTGATGCTGTCTGAGATAGACTTCAGGTTCTCCGGCAACCCTGATCAGAATAAACAGTTCAGAGAAGGATGGATGGATGCTTGTCATGTTATATGTAATGTTTCAAATACTGTTTACCACATTACATAATTTTGTATTTCCCATCTGTTTAAGATTGGTAGTTGTATGCTAACATTTAATAAACATCTAATGCAAATTTTGCTTGTATTGATAGGGAAATCCACAGGCTCACTAAATGCATAAAAGGAATGAGGTTTTAGAAGAACTAAAAATATTTTAAGAAAAAAAAATGTCAAAGATGAAAATGAAAGTGGACACACACTTCAGCAAGAAATCAATCACCTGAATAAGATTGCCCAAAATAGCAGGAAAGTGCATAAATCAAACTGCCATCTAATAATATGAATTATGATCAATTAAAATTAATATGTACTCTTTTTATTTCTGAAGTAATTTCCCACTAGCTGCATTATAATTATAAGAAGCCTTTTTACCAAAATACTTTAAGGGCCAAGGTGTAGTTAATAATCTGGATTTAGTTTAGAACTGGAAATTTAGTTTAATCCATGCATAAGCACCTGTGAGGTTACATTTTAATATACAGTTGTATTTTTTCCCATGGCCACAATATCATTACATCATCAACAAGAATCTCTAGCTGAAACCCTAGATATCTAACCCTGGCTATATTTGAAACCTGACCATGGTCATGGCATTTTCAGTAATTGGTTTCTTCATTATTTATATAGTTTGCTATTTGATGCTTTGCAATTACTATCACTCTGCCCGCATCAGTAATGCCACAATTAAAATTAGATATGTTCCTTCTAACATCTGCACCCTAAATAAAACTTCTGGAAATTGCAGACCACTTTCCAGTACATCACTTAACTTAAAACTTAAAAGGATGACTGCCGACTGTTCATTCCCCAGCCACCCGTCCTGTGTGTTTTCATCTTTCCTCTTCCGACCAGAAAGCTCTTTTCTCTCTTTTTCATATTTTAACTCCAGCCCTACCTGCACCTCCATGTAAACTCCAGGAAAGCCTTTGTAAACAAATGTGTTTCTGTCTGCTCACTGTCCTGACCAGAGATAGTCACTAGACAGGATTCATCTTACACTACAATGACATACTGTGTGCTGTTTTTTCTTTGACTAGCTCAGCCATTGTTTTTTTTTTTAATGTTATTTCTATATTTTTCAAAGGATAGTTGTCTTCTTTTTATATAATAATCATAAAGGATTCACCTTATCCCTACTAGACAATAGAATTCTGGAAATACGAGGTGAGGAATATTCTGTCACACCTTTATTGTGTCTATTTTGACTGGTAATTTACAGTATAAAAACCTGAGTAACCAATGGAACAGACCTGATCAAATATTTAATAGACTGTTATAAACCACACCTGTAAAATCACACCAGGAGAAGCATATTAAAAAACATACTGTACATATCATTTGCATGTGTAGAGGTCACCTTCCAAAAAGTAATTTCATCTTGCACTGTGTTTAAAGGTTTGCTTTGGGTTTGAATGGTTTGTTTCTTTGTATTTTATTGACTGTTGTGTGTGATCAAAGTCAAAGTTCAAAAAAGGTTATGTAAATTGGGATTTAATAAATAGTAGTTATATCAAAATATCTATTTTTATAATCTTAAAGACATTACAAACTTAATTTTACTTGGTTAACTGTAACTTAAAAAAGCAAATAAAAATCATGACAAGCAGACAAAATTCAACCAGAGAATAAATAGAAATCCTTTTGCCAGGTAAATACTAAACATTATTAAACTAGTTTTTCATCATGTCACCATCCCAGAACATGTATTAAAATGTTGTCAGGCTGTACACTTCCTTTCATAGACTTTGAAAGTAAAAACCATAATTAGGGTTATAAGATGCAGCAGCTGCTTTCAGAGATGGAAAAATAAGTATGAATAATGTTAGGATGCTAGATAAATATTAGTGCAACAGGAAACCCCTTAAAGCTAACCTCATAAGGTGCATGTTTTATTGGTAAAACTTTACACCTAGCATACTCCCACAACAGTTGTAACAGAAAATACTTCCATTTTTTCCTGATTTAAATGTGTCCCTGTAAAAGGTTTCCACGTATAGCCCTGTGCTTTGGCCGTAAAAAAGAAAAAAATCCCCCATTTCAACCTCACCTATCCTTTGAGGAGAATCCTCTCATAATGCTCACTACTGATGTTTGCCCATAAACAATTTTTTAATTATTTTTGCTTGCCTTTGCTAGTCTCCCTTTAATGTAACCATATCCTTTGGAGAGAAATTCTTCGTGAAGTTCTACTATCACTTTGTACAGATGTAGCGTGGCCTTCTCAGATTTACACAGATATCATGTCATGGAAGCTATTTCATTTCTACTCCATTTATTCTGCAAATCACATGGCATCCATTTTGTATCTGGCACACTGTCAGCACATATAACTAATTTATTTAATATGGTGCAAGATGCAATACAGTATGTTGTCTGTACAGGAAGAATAATGGCTCCAATTTTGTAATACTTCACTGATTACATTCTCAGAAGAGTCAAATTATTACAAGTTTTACATGAATGGATAGATAGACAAGGCAGGGATTATTATTATTATTATTATTAGCAAAACTTCAAATGCAATCAACATAAACACAACATTTTACTTGGAAATGCAGTATGTGTATATATATATATATATATATATATATATAGAGAGAGAGAGAGAGAGAGAGAGAGAGAAAGAGACTGCAAAACAATGTGAGGATAATAAAAAAAATGAGCACTTAACTTGTCTGATACAACTTCTTCTGAAAGTGACAAAATTAGAGCATATAGTTCAAAGTTACCTCTTACTTAACATGGACAGCAAAAGCTTTTCATAGAAAAGGCCCTTAATGGAATGCATTAGTATATACAGATTATACTTTAAAAAGTGGTAATTATGACTTTTTAGAATGAAGTCCTGGTAATAATTCTGAATGTACTTTTAAATTTGTTCATCCTCAACACTACTTATGGTGATCCCATTTCAAAATTTCTCCCACTGAAATTTCAGATTAATACAAAAAGCAACGCCTATTGGAGATATACATTGTCTGTGTTGGGTGACATACAGTGCATTCTCATTAATACATGAAAAGAAAGATAAGGCAGCATAAATAACGAGGCTCATGCTACCCTTTTGCTGTGGGACGTAACAGGGTCAGAATTATTGCAGAGCCGATATTTTAGTTGGTTGTATTTGAACATCACATAGGCTGGATATTTCATGTTAATATATACAATATGCAGCTAATTAGGTAGTCCATCCATTTCCAACTGCCAAACCAGCACAATGTCATAGGGGAGATGGTTCAAAGTCCACACCCTGGAAATGCTCACCACTGCATTATCATATCACTCAAAAGTGGCAGTAAAAACTTAGACTAATCTAAGTTAATCTAAACATTAGATTTAATATCTATTACTTTACTCTGTGTAGTGTGTCTGGGGGGGGGGGGGGGGAAGGCTTTTGCTAATAACATAATATATAAAAAAAAGAATGTGTTTTCTAATTGTACACTTCATAGCTAAAGAGTATATAATACATAAACTGTCCTCTTCTTCATTTGCTGAAGAAATAATGGTGGGCTCAATTTGGCCTAATTAAAAATTTACTGGTATGTCTGAATACTGAGTGTACCTCAAAGATAACAATCAGTAAATTGTGATTTTACAGTCATTCAGTAAACTTGAGATGACCATCTTATGTATGCAGTACTGTTGGAAATTTTAGAAAATATTGGTGGTCCTCGTAGCTCGGGTTGATGGTCGAGGTGTCGAGTTGTTCGCCGAGCTTGGCAGTTAGATTGCAAACGTTTCATCACCAGTCAATGTGTCACAACTTGTGCACTGATGATGTCACCTCGACTGGTGATGAAACGTTTGCAATCTAACTGCCAAGCTCGGCGAACAACTCGACACCTCGATGCAGTACTGTGCAAAAGTCATAGGCAGTCCAAGACAAAATTTAAAATAATTTTTGTGGACAGGAACTGAACATTTTTTCCGGAAAAAAAAAAAATATATATATGTATACATATAATGCTATGATATACACAAATAAAGAGTAATACAAGAAGGCATTCTAAATATTAAAGCCAGGATCTCTTGGTTAATATTTTGTACTATTGACATATACTAGCCTGCAAAAACTCATATTCAAATTTTATTAACAGTGTTGGGGAAACTAGGACACTTGCTAGAGGATAAGGGATGAATATCGAAGAATATATGAAAACTCTTGGATACTCTTCGTGGGAAAAAAATAAACATCTCAATTGCAGTACAGTCACTGAAAGAAAGAATTAGAAGAGGCAACAACGTAAAAGCAAGCAAGGTTAGGTAGAACACTTCCTGCTTTTGAAAAATGGCTGAACAGACTGTGGCTGGCTTAGCACTTCAGTGGAATCCTAAATATTTGACTAAATGCCACTGGCTTTTTTTGACAACACACGGTGAGTTCTGTGAAGTAGAATGCCAGTTATACCACTGCAGCCCGATCTGTACAACAACAAAACTTAAAAACCACGTCACCTGGACATTAAATAAACTATTCCTTCACCTCGAACATCGTCAGGCATTAAATGTAAATTTGAGCACGAGATTGGTCATATGCAATCGATGTCATTGACCATTGTCACTGTCATGCCCACACCAAGCCAGCCTACATCAGACCTACCATGCCCAACTTACTCCCATTCATCATCCCCTGAATACTAACCAGCTGTGCCTTGTTAATTATCATCTAGTAGCTTCCAGCCATGCCTTGTTTATCCCTTATATAAGCCCTGTCTTTTAGTTGCCTCCATATGAGGTGTTGTGTTTCCTAGACCATTGTGAAGCATTTCTGAATTGCTAGTAGTCTGCCTGTGTTTGGCCCTGATTGTTTGACTTCTCTTTCTGATTCCTGTTTGATTCTGTTTGCTGTGTCTGTTGCTGCCTTGGAATTGATCTTCTGCCTGTGACCATGACTATGTTTTCCATGCTCCCCTGGCTTTTGGAAATCCTACCAGTTCTGGTTTAGACCCTGCCTGTTTTGACTGATTAATCGCAGAATCGGGCAGTTCGGATCATAGTGTTCTGAATTATTAGTCACCTCGCTTGAGGGCATATGTTCTAAATATGCATGAAAGAGAAGAGGTGTAATCTGATCACTGTGAAGTGGTAAGTTGGATTTACTGTAGCATATGTTACAGGAACCAGACTGACCTGGCAAGTGCTTAGGGCCTGATAGGAACATAATTTTCCACTGAGAGACATATGAATCTCAGTAGAACAGGTTCAAAATCCAACCTGTACATGCTGACACAAGAAATTATACCCAGAAGCTGGTCTTGTTATGGTGGCAATCCTTGGATTCATTAATATACATTTCCTCCTAGACAATGCTCACAGCTATATCTTTTGTTTATGCATAAAGGTTCCAGAGGGCCAGGATGGCTGCACCAAATACAGTCTTGAAAGCAAAAGCTCAGCCATGTGAAGGGCTTTGAGAATCCATAGAGAAAGACTATCAGGTGTCCTAAAGATATGAGAGACCTTAGTCAGGCTGTTCTAGGCAGGAATGTGGAGGTGAAACTTTGGGCAGAGTATCAGGCAATTAAGGTAGTGCTTTCAGGAAAAACTTAAGTGAGAATCCTCAGACCTGAAAGCACTTATAGCAATGGTGGTCAGGCACCTCCATAGTGACAGTGATGCTGCATGGAAGCAGGGAGCATTGCTTCTGGACCTCTGATCTGAGGTGGTGGTCTAGAAGAAAGGGTGTGTTTCAAGGGGAGCCCTATTGCTTATTCATTTTGGAAAAGCTAAAGCCAGGAGGCTAGTTAAACTAAGAAATGTGCTTGAGTGATTTAGTGCTAAGTATAAAGTGGTTGAAAATTAGTATTTCCAAATATGGTATTTCCCCTGAATGGGGGAGGGGGGTTGCTCTGTTCAAGCACCCTGGCATCTTTTACGCAATGATGGTAAAGGAAATTGTGAGTCTGACAAGGATCAACAGCTGTGCATTGTGCAAGTCTGTGTTGATGAAGCCTGAGCTGAGTTCTCGAAGATTGCAGCCTACTTGTTAATTAATATCTCGTTCCCTCTTCTGTGGTCATTAACTGTGGGTAGTGACTGAAACAATGAGGTTGTGGGTGAAATAAAATTATGTTCCTCTGCAGAGTTTCACTCACTGTGAGGTATTGGGAAAACCACATTCAAATTGAGCGGCCACCATGGATAAATGGATGAATGGACATTCAATTAAAGCAGTTAACTGAAATATAGAACATATATATTCCATGGTTTTTATATGGTTCCAAAGATATGTCAATGGTAGCATCAAGTCAGGGTTCCTTTCAGCTACAAGAGAACAGTGCCAGTCCACATTTTGCTGGTTACTCGAGGTACTCTGCTAGTTGAAGGTATTTTTATTTTGGAAGGAAGCATCTTTAAGAAGCAGGATCCCAGTAATTCTATTGGCTTTAAATTTCTTTTTTGTCTATCTTGTCCACAGTTCACATATCTGCTGAATTTTTGCTTCAGACTCTCTGCTTATCAGTAGCCTCATGTAGCTCTATACGATCCTTGTTTTGTCTGGTCCCGGTCTTACAAACTTCAATACCTCCCCACTGCCGTTGGGGTGCCAAAACTGTACTCTGCATTTGATCCTACCTTTTCCAGATCCTGCAAATCTTGCAAGCCTGATCCGCCTGCTCTTGGTTCTCCTTGGTTGCTGTGCAGCTTGTATGAAACCGCATGTTCTCCAAAGGGTAAAGTTCTTGTCGCCTGCAGATCATCTCCTGAAGTCCTCAAATCCTATCCTTTGCCATAACATTACCACTCGGCATTGTGATAGAGTATGGAAAGAGAAGCAATCACTGCGAGGTCTCCATAGGCATTAAAAATGGATTCATTTAAAAAAAAAAAGTTTTATAAGCTACCTTTAGGCCAAGTCCCCCTCCATATAATCTAATGACCATGCACATTAATACAATTCAAAATCAAATATTCATAATACGATTCCATTCTCTAAATGGAAAATATACCTTAAATGATTCTTCAAGCCTAACCAACTCATACCACAAGAAGTTCTCAGAGTAATTACAGTACTCATATTCATTAAATACTTTTTGGTCTCAGTTAAGATAAACCTTCAGGGTGCACAAGCCTCCTTCATGATATGTAAATAAGTGTGGCAGTCCAAATATGAGCAATAAACATGCTAATATTGCACATTGGTAAAAGCAACTGCATTACAGTGACAGGCGATTTGATAGACATGGCTTTGAATGGATGTGGTGGTTGGGGTGTAAAATAAAACTAGAAAGACCTTGTTTTAGCATACCGTGGCAGTAAAATGAGCAAACATATTGTGTGTGAGTAAATGGTTTTATCGGCATCATGCAACCAGTGAACAGAAATGCAAGTTTAAAATCCAGCCAGTCAGTTTATGTTTTAAATTCACTCTATGAATTCAAGGAAATACATGACCAAAAATCAGACAAAATAAGTAAACACTCATAACAATAATCAAATGAGAATATACATGTTTAAAAAAAAAAAAAAATGCCCGGTTATCCCAGCATGGAATGCTCCTGCCTGTCTGTGAAGTGAAACGATGAGTTAGCTCAGACAATGGTATGATGAACAAAAAATATCCAGTCAATGTCATGCCTGTGATCCAAAACATCCTTGTTAATGGATGAGAGAATGGCCAGACTCGTTAGAGCTAACAGGAATGCTATGAGTTCGCAAATAACAGCTCAGTACGACTGTGAAATACGACGTGAAGTAGTTATGGAGGCAAAAGTGGGTCCTACCCATTACCAGATAGGTCTACCCAATAAAACAGACACTGAGGGTGTATATATAGATATATAAATGTGTGTATGTATTTTGGTGGTTATTGGCATAGGTTGACATTTTCCTCACACCCTCCCTATGTTTCCTATGTAAATGTTTTGTCTTTTGTCCCAGTGATTTGGGCCATACCTAAGGTACGCTTGGCTGTCCCCATCACTGCTACAACAAGAGCTATTATTCTGTATTCCTGCCCTCACCCAATCGGCTTTTTTTTCACTTTCCTCAGACAACTAAACAAAATGTGGTGTGCATCGGTTTGTCACTTGCAGTAAAGAGCAAAAAAAAAAAAAAAAAAATTTGCTGCTTGAAAGTCCAACTAAGTCAGAAAAACATAATTACAAAAATGTTTGGTGTAGACGTCATGCGTTTGTGAGGTTTTATGTTACAGATATACACACTACGTTCTGCAGAGTTTCAGAGCGAAAGGTTCGCAAAAACAAAACAGTGGGAGGGGCTAACAATTAAAATAACAATGGAGACTGATAATGGTTTTGTTATGAGCAAAAGTTACCAAAATAAAAATATAATTTTTGATACTTTGAGAAAAGTCTGAGAATGTTTTCTAGCTGATTTCCCATTATGTTTGCACCAGGTTGCTAACAATAGTACACCCATTTAAGGGTTAATGTTACATAAAGTGAATCCTAATTATTTCTTAATTCTCTAAACAATACTACATTAAAGAATAACTCACGAAAACTACAGTGCACACATTAACAGCAATAATAATGACAAGAATACAATGGCTTTTGAAGTCACCACCAGACTCATTACAGTAAACACAAAGTCAAGCAATGAAACTTCTATTTATTGGTAAAGCTTTAATTTCCTGCTCAGGTTAATACTATTGAACAACTTGTGTCTGCCAAAATTCCAAATAGTCTGTTCCAGTATGGTGTCGGTCCATAATGTATCTCCCCATTAACTACACATCCCATAGAGCATAAATGTTCCAAAGGGATTAAATTACGTGTACTTTCCTTTGAAGATATTAAAATAACTAATGTATAGTGGAATCTAGTGGAATATTTAATTAATTGAATGTTCATTATTTCTTACAAACAAAATCACTCCATACCACTACTTTAACTTCAAAGTAAACAAAGTGTAATTTAATGTTATTTCAAAGTTGATATTGTTCTTTTTAAATTGCTTATTTTACTGGATTGAAGTTGGGTTGTTTTCTCATATAAACGAATTTGAGATGTATAACGTGTTCATTTTATCAAAAAGCATTTCCAAAGATATGAAAGGGATTTGAATCCAGTACAATTCTGAAAATGATTAGTGTCCATGTGGCCTGAATTGAATTTCATATTATATTTCTTCAGTTAACATTCTTAGACTTAAAAAATAAATTTGAGGCCAGTTGATTGAAGGATCAATTGGGAAAGTAATATCCCAACGATTTTCAGCAACAACTCATCCCATTAGGGTTGCTGTGACCTGGAACATGTTCTGAGAAGCACAGCGTAAATGTTTGAAAACACCCTGGATAGGACGGTCTCTTACACGGCACTTGAGAACCATTTATTTACCAGTACCGTGTCTGGACTCCATGAGCTCCATAGTACCCCAAGAAAAAGCCATGAGGAAAGAATGCCAAAACCCACTCAAAGAGGTGGTGTTACATTTAAACCAGTTACTCTTGGGCTCGTTAAAAACACCTTTTTATATTAAACATTAAATAAGCACGTAATGGAATCAAGTTTTAAGTTTTGCATCACAGTGGCTAAGTGGTTATCATTGTTGCCTCACACCAATTCTCCACTACTGAGGGTTCAAATCCCACCTCTGCTCTGTTTGTGTGGAGTGTGTCTGCTCTCTCTGCATCTCATGGGTTTCCTCCTGCAGTCCAAAGACATGCTTAGGTTAATTGGTGTCCCTCAATTGCCTGTAGTAGATGAGTGTGTGTTTGTGCATATGTCCTGTGATAGACTGGCATCCCTACAGGATGTATGCCAGCCTTGTGCCTCCTAGAGCACAAGGATGGATGAAAGTTTTAGGTAAACTAAATGAAGATAAAGCATTAGATCACATAAAAATGAGAACTGAAAATTCAGAGGAAGTCAGGATCATTGAAAGATATTGCTGAGAAATTTCACAGTTTCTGTGTTAGTACCCCTGGCTTTCACACAGGCTGCAGCAAAAAAAGAAGAGCATTGTGGGTAAGGTGCAGATATTTCAGGGAAGGGGCAAGTTAAGGGGACAAATCCCTCGACTGTGCCTGTAATCATATGTCAGGAGATAAGATCAGTTTCTGCTTTGTGAGCAGGACAGAGAGTTGGAGCAACGGTTTTCATTTGGCTCATTTTTCTTTATAGAGAGAAGCAGCAATTTGTATATTTACTCAGTTCACCGGTTTGTTTTCACTCTGAGGTTGCCAGTAAAACCCTCCACACCATCTTCCAGTCCCAGTGTCACAGGCATCTGTTTTCCATCACCAAGACCGAGTTAATTCTATTTAACAGTTATTTAATTTTTATTCATGAAATGAGGTTGAAAATTTAAAATTCTAAAATCCTTCCTTCTATCCATCTTTAACTAGGATCGCCTGGAGCCTGACACACCCTGGATGAGACACCAGCTAATTTGAGGGCACATGGAGACACAACACCTGATCCGGACCATTTGAGATGCCAGGTCACCTGAATTGTATGGTTTTGAGACCGTGTATCGCGGCACTGGGGAACACGGTGCGGAAAGAATGCTTACAGAAGGCATAGCAGGGAAAACAATGGACAGAGATCAACCAGGCACAGCTCGGGGAGCACATTTTACAGCAGTGCCCAGCGAGAGGAGCATCAAGAATGACACAGTTCGAGAGCAGCACCCGGGTAAAGCGACCCAATGAGGATGGCGCCTGGAGGCAGCACTGATTGAAACGACATGAACAGGGAACAATAGAGGAGAGCAGACACACGACAAACCAGGACTCTGGGGAGATTACAGAAAGCCTGGACTCAACTTCGATGAGTGTAGGTACAGAAACGGGGTTCCGGGGGGACGCAGGTACACTGGAACAAGGGAACCCAGAACAGGTGAAGGGTGTCCATTTGTAGGCATTGAGTAGCTATAGATTGGGCTGACTCTGGGCTCCGCAGGCTAGGTCACTCTTAGCTACCCACTGGTATATAGTAATACCAGCCACTCAGACTGGCAGACATACGATGGTATGGCCTGTGGCATCTAAGAGAGCAGAGAGCTGGCTCAGAGCACCAAGAGAGGCAGTGGGGTGGTATGATCGAGCAGGATCCACAATCATGACTGCCCACTCAACTGGGCTGACTGCAGGAAATTGGCTAGAGTCACCAGGCAACCACGTGCTTAACAAAGCAACAGGCACCAGGTGCATAAAAAAGCTATCAGGATCACCATGGAAACCAGGTGCAGCACAAAGGAAACAAGCAGCAGTGGGAGAAGCCAGGGAACAAAGGACAAAGAGCGCAACCCTGTGGAAGGAAACTGGAGTTCCCCAAAGACAAACTCTCAACCCTGTTAAGCGTGCAGCTTTGGTGTATGGACGAGTGAGCTGTCAACTGCTCAAATCACAAACTATAGCAGTTAATAAAGATAAATGTTAAACTTGTGCTCCCTGACGAGCACACCACGGAGTGATCAGATTACCGCAGAGCGTGTCTACTGACATTACACAAGCAGGAGATAAAACAAGCAATCAGACAAAATAAGTCTTAGCTTTTTTTTTCCGGCTCTTCATTTCACTTGTCTTTGATGCTCGGCATTTTGCCTTAATGCAACATAGACTTTTGTATCGATCGAGACAGGGAGACTGACAGTAGGTGGACAGGCTGTCTCTCCATTTGCCTGCATGATTGAGAGCTGAAGCAGCAATTTTGGAGCCAACTCCTGAGATGTAAGTGTGGGTGAATTTGGGAGAAACTGGGGGTTTGTACAGCGTGGCTCCTCTGCTGGAACATAGAGTGTGGGTTTTATAGAAAACTGGCGGACTTTTTCGGGCAAGCCTGGACTTTTGAAGAGAGACGGAATTCACCCTACGTGGCCAGGTGCCGCTCT
>JAACJT020002161.1:0-12794 GCA_009936485.2 Gymnarchus niloticus
TGTTGGTCTACCCTTCTTAACTACAAATCTTAACTACAAATGCAGTCTTCACAGGTGAAAGCCAAAGCTTAACCTGAGAGTAGGTATCCAGGGCTACTTAATGATTAAACAATCAATCTTATATGACACACCTGGGTAACAAGACTCTCCTGTCAGCTTGTCATGTTCTAATACTTTTGCTCACATGAAAAACCGGGTGGTTTGATACAGAATGTGCTGTATTCTATGTTGTTTAACATATCTAGATGTAAATACCAGGAAATAAAAGCTGAAACTCTGATCTTTCTTCTCATGTTCATCTTTTGATCTCACACACAAATGTCTTCAGTGCACAGCAAAAACAATGTAATTGGCCTCTCTTCCTTCTCTTCCTTGAATCCAAGGGCTTTCTAATGCCTTGCCTTGCATAAACCTGCTACTGAAATTATAGAAAGAATGCCAATCCAGCCCTCAATATTTACATTTATAATATAAATTCGGGATGGATCTGGATGTGTAATATGCAGAAAGTGTGGACTCTGTAAAATGATTCTTATTATGAAAAGGATATTTTCCAAAAAAAAGAGAATGCATTTCAGTGGTCATTTCTGGAGCCTTAGATTTTGCATGTACTACAAAGTCCATTCTGGAGTTTTAATTTAAAAGCTTTAGGGTGATTCTGAATGTTGTATAGGATTTGTGTGCATAGGTAAGACACTACTGAATTCATGGCCAATCGTCTTTACTGATTGGGCGACAGAATTTTTTAAAAAAGGAAAGGGATTTTGAATTGTTAAGCAGAGACTCATTATACTGTAGATATTTTAAAAATGTCGTGTTAGTTGTTTAATTCAAATAGGCCCACTTTGACAGGGTTTGGCTAATGGTGTGTTTCATATTTTCAATATCTTTTACATCTGTGGATCAGTTTCATATGGATCCATTCGACTGTATACTTAAACTGGAATTACTTTTAATCTCATCTGGATCTAGACATCAACTGATGGTAGCGATAGATGAGAAAGACACTGAAGAAAGTCTGGATTTTTAAATATGTGTCTGCTTTTTATATGAAACGTTAGCTAGTAGGATTATAAAAGGTAATTGGACTAGAGAGCAGCTTATTATGGACACCTGGCTTTTGCTGTCCTCCAGTTTCCATATGTTTATTTATTTTTTATTAACTTCAAGGTTGACCTGCTTATTAGACGGTCTGTTAAACTTTCTGCTGTGATTTATTATGAGGTGAAAGTAAATCTCTTCCTTAGCTAACCTGAATTTCTGTTAGCCATGTAAACAAAATGATGGTTCCAACACGGTTATGTTGAGTTGACTCTTCTTATTATTCACATTGCATTCCATGCCTCTAAATAGTGTGGAGGGATCCATCTTTTAATTGCGTATCCTCGTCAGGGTTGCCTGGATCCTATCCCAGGTGTCATAGGATGGGGTACTCCCTGGATCAAATGCAAGGCCATCAGAGAGCACATAAATGCTCACATGCAATGTGTAACTTCTGGATGACAATTGGCCTAGCTGCATGTCATTGGACTGTAGGAAGAAAGCTGCAGAACACAGGGAGAACCTGCAAGCTCCACACAGAGGAGGGACTCAAACCCCCAACCCTGGAGGTGTGAGGCAACAGTTTACCCACTGAGCCACCCAGTGCAAAAGTAGTCAAAAGTTATTCTCAGTCTGGAGTCTGCCATTCATGTGGGCCCAAGGGTGCCGTCTACCACGCCTCTGTGGTCCCGCCCACCTGCTTTTGTAGCTCCGCCCATCTGCTCTGCAATCAGGACACGTCCTGCAGCTCAGGGGGGACCCCATGATGCACGTTAACGCAACACCCATTAGCCACCGCCTTATTACACAATGGGCAACAACAATTAAACCACTGTATGTGTATTGGCTATTTTGGCTGCTTGCTCAGAATCACTTAATCACTAAAACTAGTTGGATGCACAGGTATGGGTCAGTTCTGCTGGGCATTGCTACCAGTGCCTCAGTTCAGCTGCAGGCTCGTCAGCGGGGAGTCCCCCCCCCCATCGACGTTTTGCCCCGTTGATCTCCTGGTGGTGGTCAAGGATGTCTCCCTGCCAGACCCCTGCTGCCCAGTGCAGGATCCTCCATTTCTGCTCTTTCTTCCTCGTCACAGTAAGAGTTGCCTCTTTTCTCTCAGACCTTCTAACACACTCTGGCCCTAACACTACCAGCATTAATTCTTCCACTACCTCCCTGCTGGATTTAACAGGTCACATTCTCTACAAATTTTATTGCCGCTTCTTAGGCAAAGCTCAAAAGATACTCCAAGAAAACGTGAGAGTTCGCAAAGTAATTAAAGCACTGACAATGCGCACACATAAGACACGATTGAAATTGAAGAAGTCAGTTTTAAAAGTCATTAAAATGGAAAGTCATTGACATGGCCTTGCAGAATATTTGAGGTCAAAACAGGAGAATTACATTTTAAGAAGAGACGGGTTCCGTTTGAGTGTGGCAGCAATGCATCCACACTGTGACAGGGACACAGAATTTAGCCACACACAGCACTCACACAAATAGAATGGTGGGGTACTGATCTCTTGGTAGCGCTTGTAAAGGCTAAGGATGTAAGTCAACCTGGGGTTTTCTATAACCACCAGCTACACAAGTTCTGTGGTTTACTTCTGTGGGTGTTGGCCTGTAAGTGAGTCTGTGTAGCTATGTTGCATAACCCCTCGGAGCTTCTAAGGGCTGTGAGGCAGCCATTTAGGAGAAAACCTAGTAGAACTGGAGGAATCCTGAAGTTTAAGTGTGGGTGAGGAGTCTACTTTGAATCAGAACGTCTGTCTGATGATACATCAAGATGAAGGTCACATGCATGGCTGCAAATACGGCAGTGTGGTGCGGCTTAGCTGCTGAAGGGTCTTCTGCCTACTTGGATCATTTTCCCAGCTCAGAAAACCACAGAGAACCTCAGGGAATTTTCATTTCACTCGTCTGCATTATTATACAACCCATGTACAGGCTGTAGACCATGGTGTACGAGTTCAGCAGAACTGAACAAGGCGAGGACCTCAAAACTGTACTTTCACTTTAGATGACTGTATGCTTCTTTTATTTTATGGCCGTTTATATGCCTTTCTGAAACGTTTCACGAATGTTTATACGTCTGGTTGTTATTTTTAAGGACTGTTTATATGCCTGTCAATGTGTATTGTGGCTGTTTATACCTTGAGTGTTTCGCGGCTTGATATGAGTCGTGATTTTTTTGAAGTAGGAAGACGTATGAAAGTAGACACAAATCTGAAAGACCGATTCATATGACAAAAAAAAATAACTGAAAGAGCTTCAGAAAACAGAGGCAGAGTCATCTGAGTTGGTTTATCGCTCTGGAACGTGTTACGTTCCGCTGGTTTTATTCACATCCACGTCTTCTGACCGCTTATCCCGGTCAGAGTAGTGGTTAAACACACACTTCATATAAATACAGAATTCAGATGTCATTGTGTTAACTAGATTCTTCATCAACCTGAAAGATTATAAGAGGCTAGGCTCTCAAATTATTTTGCACATATTTTATAAACACGAGCGTCTTGTCCTCTGAGTTGTTTACTGAACCAGTTCTGCAGCTATGACGGGGTTTTGTCACTCAGTGCACACTGGAACACTCCAATCTCAGAGCTCTGGAGTCGAACCCGAGCCGATCAGAACGCAGCCGCTCTGGGGTCAGCATGCTCAGGCCGGTGCCAAGCGAACTGGGTGGGGATTAAAGAGGAAATAAGATAAATTGAGCTTTACGAACGGGCAAGTAACCTGCAGTTGGTGTAAATATGGTTCGTCTACAACAGGCTGCAGCATCTGCAAAATAAGGAGACGAGACATACACTTTATACACGAGAGCATCCCGTTTTACCAAAGCTGGGAAAGTCGACGACTTCTCAGTCCTGATATGGTCGTGACAGCTTTCCAAAAGGAGAAACATGCAAGTACAGTATGGTGCAAAAGTCTTAGGCAGCGAAGGAAAATGTTTACGACCATTTATTTGGGCAGCAAGTGTATATTTGCTCAGAAAAAAATGATTTGTCATTAGAACATATACAAATAAACAGTAACACGTACATTAAAATATCAAGAATTTCTTCCTATGTTTACCAAAATGTCACGGATATCTGGTTGGATGGCTAGAACAGCACAACCTTAGTTCCCAGACCTCTCCTTGGGAGAGGACCTCAGCCATTCAGTGTGGTTACACTTCACCACCAGCTCCCTTAAAGAGCTACCTTAATTAGGGAATTAACTTCATGAGTTTTTTATCAGCCAACTAAGGTGTACCTGTACTTGAGTTCAACAACTGCATGGGCACGTTGGAAGGAAAGTCCAAATTCTGAGATGGTATGAGATGTTTCGCTATATGTAAAATGATGCACTTTGGCAAACAAAGTCATACTTTTATACCAACGTAAACATGATTGCACACACACACACACACACACACACACACACACACACACACAGAGTCCCCTCCAAAAGTACAGGAACAGCAAGGCCAATTAATTTGTTTTTGCTGTGCACCGAAGACATTTGTGTGTGAGATCAAAAGATGAATAAGAGAGATCAGAGTTTCAGCTCTTATTCCCTGGTATTTACACCTAGATATATTAAATAACATAGAATACAGCACATTTTGTATCAAACCACCCAGTTTTTCCAGTAAGGAAAAGCATTGGAACTGAATGTTTTCAACTAAATATTTGTATTTAGTTTAGTATTCAACTAACTATATATATTCAAATCCTGCAGCCATGTCCTCACATAAAAATGCAGTTAAGCGAGCTGACATTTCCACATTGCCAGTCGTGTGTGATGGTGTGTCTGCGTGCACCCTGCGACAGGCTGGCATCCCATCCAGGGTGTCCCCAGCAGTATGTTCTGAGTTACGTGCAGTTGGCTCCAGACTCCATGATGCTGTGCTGGATAAATGCTATGGAAAACAGATATAGCTCTCAGTTTGTAGAGTGAATATATGACACCTGTCACCACAGCAGCCCGTTCTGTCTCTCATTTGCCTAGTCCCTCCCTGCCTCCCTTCCCAGGGGAATTTATGGAGGGTATAGTTTTATGGGGTCTTCCTTCAGCCTCAGACAGATGGCACTTTTGGAGCCCCTTCCCTTCTCCAGCAGCTCCTGTTGTTTTCATCTGGAAGACCCAGCAGAGGTGTCTTTCACCCACACGGCTCCCTGATACCAAGTGTCCGTCTTAAGCTGAGAGGTGCCTTATCTATAGCTTATACATTCACACATTTTTAGACTCAAGTTAAAAGATGCTGGGCGATCAGGGCCCTGTCTGTGTGGCCTACCGCATCACAACTGAACTCTTGTTGCTTATAGAAGTTTCCACATCACAATCACTTCACTTGCAGTTAACCAGGGCAGAAATCTGATACTGACTTGTTGGGAAGGTGGCATCCTGTGATGGTGCCACATCAAAAGTCACCAGTCTCATCAATGTGACCCATTTTGCACGAGTGTTTACTGCTGAATATTGCGTAGCTGTGTTTAATTATACACCTGTGTCAGCAGTGGGTGTGGCTTAATTAGCCAAGTCCAAAAGTATGTGAACACCCCTGTCAACTGGCCTTCGCGTACTTTCGGGGACATAGTGTCGATTGTAAGACAGATAGCTTACTCTACAAGCACGAAGCATGTAATTTAATGGAAAATCCAGATGTACCTGTTTCATGAGATCTTCAGGTAGTGCAAACTTTGTCAAGTGGAAGAAGATATTCCTAAATTATTTGAAATCCCGTGTGTTTCAGGAAGAAGCAGAGCAGGACACGCCAGGGTGAGTACTGCATGACCCCTCGTAGCAAGATGGAGGCATAGATCCAGCTCAAGAGGAGGGAGGTCCCAAAGGGGGACACCAAGACCACGTACTGCCCAGCGTTGTGTGAGCTGCGAGGAATCCAGCCAGCACCGGGCTTTGCTAGCAAGGTTGAAGATTTGAGCGGGTGCTGGCTGAGGACACGTAGAAGATCAGTCTGTTATGGATCTGCTGACAGCTTCCGCGGTCGTTTCTGAATATGTGGAACAAAAAATATGATAACGGAATTATCATATTCATTCGCTCCTGACATTCCTGTCTTTTTTTTACAGTACCTTCCTACATTCCTCTCCACTGTACTTTTTTTAGGCATTTACGATCTAAAAATGGCAAACAGCTATATCAACTCCACCTTTGGCCCTATGTGAATAAGAGAAGAAGGAAAGAAAGGCAGTCTGTCCTTTGTTCTGGCAGCTTTGCAAGGAGGTGAATGGGAACCTCGGGCTCTGAAGCAGATAGATGTGCTCTGCACCTTTAAAGAAAGGCTTGTCAGTTGCCCCGCAGCCTGGTTTCATCTTGTATCTGGAATATATTGGAGAGCATCCAGCAAAACATCACCAGGACCGTTAACTCCAGTAACTGTGGTCATTAACAGTACAGTGGTACCTGTCTTTGTCACCGTGGAGCCGTTTCCCTAAAGTGGCCGTAATTCCATCTATTTGCCCGGCTTGCGATTAGACAGAGACAGTAGATATGAGCTACAGAAGCTACTAATGGGGACACTGGTCTACTTTTCCAGCTGATTGTGGCCCAGGGGGCCCCAACAGCCATTCAAATGCCCCTTAGGGTAATCAAACAAGCCAACGGACCTCAGATCACTGGAAGATCATCCTCTCAGTAATATATTAAGGGGCTTTGTTTTGGCTTCATTAAGCAAGTATATCTCAGACAAATATCTATCTATATCAATATCTATTTCCAAAGCGCACACATCATGCTTGCGTCATATGAATCTGTCTTCGGTTTACCATTGTCTGTACTAAAAACCTCATTATAATGTCAGCGAATTTACATTAGTGGTGGCATGTCGGTCCCTTCCATCGGGGCCAGTCAGTGTTTTCAGAGCATACACACACGTTGGCTGTATTTACTTGATCTCCCAGTGTCTCTCGTGTCGTGACAGGCGTCCAGCTGTAGAGATCCACATGACTGGCTGTGCATTGTATGCCTGAATGTTTATACTTCTAATGTACTGTCAATATATGTGTGTTATACTGAAACAGCATACAAACATACAAACATGTATACAAACAGCCTGAAAAGAAATGCATGAATGTACGTATATATTGTTATTAAGAACTTCATAACTATCTATGACAGAATTTACTGTGTGTTAAGCCTTTCTGCAATAATTCATCAATGCATTTTTACATGAAAGGTCACAGAATATATTCCTTACTTACCAAAATGTTAATCAAATACAGTATATTATGCATTTAACTTTGGTTGTAATCTAGTTTAAATTGAAACCTTAATATCATTACTGACTTAAGTTTGGAATAAAATTATACTGTTAAAAATGTTTTGTTTTTCATTTTTTTTTGCGTAATAAATAGGAAAAGCCATCTCGCGTAGTTCACACAAGGGTTCTCCTCTTACTGATGGTCGGTCCAGGGTTCGTCGTGGTCAGGAACTGCTGCAGAGGGTTCCTGACTAAAATGCATAACACAAAAAGGTAACATTGGCTGATCTGTAGGTTAGCGGTAACTCTAGTCTAGACACAACAGGAAATGGTTTTGTGGTGACACAGTGGCTAAGTGGTTAGTTCGGGAATCTCGCACCTCCATGGGCGGTGGAGGTCTATTCTGGTTCTTTGTGTGTACAGTTTTACTTCGGTTTCCTCCCATAAGCTAAAATATGTGGTTAGGTGTCTTGATGTTTCTTAATTGCCGTAGTGTTTGAGTGTGTTTCTCTGCTCGTACCCTGTGATGGCCTATCATCCCACTCAGGATGTCCCATGCATTCTACTCTGTGCTTCCAGGGATAGACTCCAGTCTGACTAGCACTGAAAACACTGGGTTCATCCACACACTGTCGCATGGTTTTGAGCTGACATGGGCAGTCAAATTTGTCGTTACCGTCATCATTAATGATGGCTCCTGATTCCTGGTCTTCAGGAGTGTCTTTGGGAGGCTTCTGTCAGGAAACACCACCGAACAACAGCAAGACAATCAAATATATGACTAAGAAGAAATATGAAAAGACACAATCAGATTAACAAGTTGTATAACCGGGCAAAGGTATTAGCAAATGTCTGTGAATATGAATCTGAATTGGCAAGAGTGAGAAATTGACCTTTGATAATAATGATGTCTGACAATCGGAGTAGTCATGCATGGTCCACTCAAAGAAATGGGTTTTAAACGGAAAGAGAGCTAATCTGACAAGCCTAATGGTCTGTCACACGCCATGACAGAGGAGCTGGCTTTGGGTTTTATGCTGAATCTGCTGGCCGTATTATTTATAGTACTGTTATTAAACTTGTTCTAGACAGCAGAAATCCATGTAGCGTCTCCACTAAAAAAGGGGAAATGGGAAATTGCAGCACCAATTATCCATGCAAGGACAGTCTTCATGGATACACGGTGACCAGCAACATCGCTACCATGGGTCCAGTTTACCGCAGTGGTTTTGATACACCGCAGCTGTCGCGGAAAAACGGATAAGTCAATTAATAAGCATTATTTACGGTAATACGAGGCGGGCGAGTGATAGGGAAGGATGATATACATAAACAGCTAATGGGAATAGTCATGCATTAATATGCGATCCATAGTTCTAACGTCATGTGTACGTAATGACGTCGGAGAAGGCGGAATGAAGGACAAGATGGCGAACCGAAGACTGTTACAGAAGCCGTGGTTATCTCTTGAATAATTAAAGCTAAACATATTACATGGCGTCAGAAGTGCTGGGTAGAGTTAAGTGCTGAATACCAGCAATGCACAGCCCTACAGCCACCCTCAACCTTGTGTCTGCAAGGCAACCTCGCAGAAAACTGGAACTCCTAGATACAAAAATTCAGCTTGTGTTTCACCGCAAATAGCATAGCGAAGATAAAAATAACATTTAATTGTAGCTTAAGGAGATTCAAGAGACTCCAGAGATCATTGTTAACCTTACAACAGGGAGAAAATAGGAAATAAATTCAAATTTGGATTCTCCTCCACTGACCAACCATTCGAAAGATGATTTTGGTGCACACATGCAAATCTCACACGGACTCTCGTTAGCACGAGTGGCTGCCTTTCCAGCAGAACCTGACACGAACCCTTCGTAAATGCTGAACCGTCTGGAAAACTTATTACATGAAGATAACTGTGACTCACGCAACCATAAAGGAACTACAGGGGAGCACATGGAAAGGGAGTCAGAGAGTGGAGATCTGTCTCAATATGCCAGGAACAGTCCCCTGTACCACAGCCCAGACAAGTGCCCTCTGCAATCGAAATTAAATCTTACAAGCACGCTTTTATCTCAGATAAATAGATGGGATTTTGCAAGGCGTGCGCTGAGCCCAGCTCAACATCTTAGCCTTTCATCATCTGCCAGGCTTATCGGGTTACTCACCTTGGTCTGGTCTGGCCTGCAGCTAGAGGATGGCACCAAAGGCTGCAGTGTGTACCTGTGTCTGTATGTACAGGTTTCCCTGACCTTGTTTCTTCGATTTTCCACAGAAATTATGTAACCACAATGAAAAAGCCCCTTTAGAACATCCCAACGATGTAAACTGTAACTTTTTAAAAGATAGTCAGCTTTTTTACACAAATAACTCATATGTTTTCTGTGGTGGAGAGAGGAATCGAACGTTTCATTCATGTCAGAGTCAAAACAAAGTTCCGTGGTAACCAAGATTTATGTATGTGTGCTTGGGTATGGCTCTAGTTGTAGGCTGAAATCCCATGATTGACCAAAAGTGTTCAAATCACTATTGCAAGGGCCCTTGAGCAAGACCCTTAACCAAAACTGCTCCAACAGTGCCGGATAAATGGCTAACACTATGCCCTGACCCCACGTTGGCTCTCACCTGTGTGTGTCCTCATGGAGAGCAAAATCAGACACGTGAAAAACATTTTCCAGTGTACTCTGTGAAATGGTACAGATGGCTAGTGAAGATCTCATTTCCTGTGTGTGTTTGGGATAGGGAGGTGCCTGAAAAGAAGACATCTGCATTCCACAATTCAATAGTTAATATGCTTTATGTGTGATGTGGAAATACTTGTGTGTGCAGTGATCGATTTTTGGCTGTGAGTCCCTGTCATTGATCCCCCTTGAAGGTATTAAAATAAAGTAAAGGTGGGATACTGTACAGAGATAACTTGGATGTGTGAGGTATGTGAGAGCCCAGATTGAAAAGTGCGGCTAATGAGCGAAGGGCCATCTAAAAACTTCCCACTATAACCTGTGATGTGGCCATCACTTTCAACCAGGTCTACCTAATATTATATTAAAAAACTCTGAGGAGACTGTACAAAAGTCCTAACCATTTATGGCATCATGCTGAAGGCACAGATCTATGAATCACCCTACAATGTGTTGGCAGTGATTTTAAAGAGCCTGTCAGAAATGAGGCTGTGTCATTCCCTCAAACTGAGATTTACTGGCATCACAGTAATGATGCCTTCAAGCACTCGATCTTTTCACTCATAACTCCTTCACTGTCTTAAATCATCCTGATGTTAGTCTCTCGTTAGATGTAGAGGCAGTCTACGATCCACTCTTTTTTATAAGCCTGAATATACAAAAAATATGATGGGATTAAGCAGAATCAATAATCACCATTCCAATCTCAGATTATGATGATTCATTTTTATATGAAATCTCAATTTTAGCATGTCAAACCTGCTAATTAGCCTAAATTAGTTCTTTAGATGTACCATGATGACAAAAATCCAGGAGATAACATTAAAATTTTACCTACTGTACGCTTTTCTCTCCCTCCTCTCCTCTGTATTATTTTATAATGAAGTCCTGAGAGCTCAGATCTTTTCATAAATGAGCTGTTCCTCTCTTATCCACTGGTCTTACGGTAGGTCTTCAATCTGTGCTGAACTCGGCTTCACCTGCCCGTTCACAGGCTCCGTCACTCCATTCACTGCTGTCGTCAGTCTCCTTAAGAGCATCACGGGTCTGCGTGTAGGATACGACTTGTGTGCACAGTTGTGTGTAGTTTATTGCAGCACTAAATTATTTGTACATGAAATGTGTGCAATGAATGCATTAAAGGACTCTGTGAATGAATGACAAATAAAAGTGATAGTTTTTTAAAAGTTCCTCCTTTGGCAACCCTATGGCTGGTGGGACCCTAGGCCACCAAACCTATGTAAAACCTATGTAATCCTCTACACTTATAGACTTTGACAAACGGAGAAAGCGAAGGTCGGACCAGTTCCAGCTAAGACTTTCTTGTCACCTTTGGGCCGTGGATGAGAGTACTTTGGTTCTGCGTTGATCAGTGTGGTGGGCCTGCTTCTAATAAAAATGGCTAATAAGGCAGTGATATCTGGTGATATAAAGGCCTGTGGAAGTAATGGCTAGGTTAGACCAAACCTGAGGCAGTGTGATAGCCATTCTGAAGTACTGCCATGATGAGACGGCAGCTCTGCTCTGCATGCAGCCTAAGACTCGGTCAGGGATTATCCTTCTTAAAGATCCATCATTGTCTTCTTTTGCTCTTTAATAGACATCCGCCTACCCAGCTTTTGAATTTCCTTTAATGCAAACAGGAAGAAAAAGTTACTATAATTAAACAGCGACGGCCAAATCGTCAAGGAAAGAAAGGTCCGTTTGATTTCCCGAGAGACGATTAATGGTAATCAGATCGAGGCGCAGATCAAAGAATGCGCGAGAATGTTTCAAGCAAATGTATTCGAGTAATCTATTGTCATAGCAGGTGTCATGATCCCAAAACAAATGTCCGAAACAAGCAAAATGGCTCAAAGCTTCCGGGGGTCTTGTCAATTACGCATTAACATTTGGATAGCTTCAAATGTATGTTTTTGTCACCCTCTGCTGTGTGCAGTAATTGAATGCATCTGAAATCAAGGCCCAGCAATTTGTCACACGATCTTTGCTGTTGATTTAGTAGTTTATTAGCATTTTTAAAAACGTAAGCGTTTTCTTCATTTGTTCATGTGCTCACTTCCTGTTAATCTCACTTTGGTATCCACCACTGTTTCTTCACGCAGGGCCAGTGAGGCACCAGGGGTTAAACTCCCTATTGTCCTCAGGGAACCGCAACAAATAAGGTTCAGGGTAACAAGCGTTGATCTGGTCTTTGTTAACACAGTGCCAGAACTCCACTACAGTGACATGGGTAGATAAATCGATAACACATCCATCCATCTGCCATATTGATTATCCAGTACAGACCTTCAGCGAGCCTGGACACTCTGGAGAGGATGCCAAGGCATACGTTCAAACTATGGCCAATTTTAGGGTGCCAATTCATCCAACCGTGCTTCTTGAAATTAAAAATATAAATTTTATGCATGCTGAATTAAGTAAAAAATCTAGGTGTATCCAGAGAGAGAAGGAACAAAGTGAATTGGCTGATTGTACAGTATCCACTGTGAAGTCATGTGACACCTACCTATAAATGTTTGTGTGTTTCGAGTCAGGTATGGAACGAACAGCTTTGATGCATAGAAATGTTTGGGATTTTCTGCTGTTTTTATTTCAAGGCATTTCTGAAGAGATCCTCCTTGTCCTTGATCACATTTTCCGTTCCAGTTTGCAGTTGAAATCAACAATAATGAGTAATTTTTCATTCAGGCCACCAGATGTGTCCTCGGATACAGAAACTCACCGGAGCTGAAGACTGATCGTTTTCTCCCACATAGAAAGACACATAAAAACTTTCACATGGGTTCTGTACATCAGAATCAGAATCAGAATATCTTTATTGTCATTGTAACGAGTACAACGAAATTAAGTGCAGTCCCTGTGTCAGA
>JAACJT020002162.1:0-12794 GCA_009936485.2 Gymnarchus niloticus
ACAGGGCGGCCTGGTGTGCTGTGGTCCATGGAGTCACGAAGAGTCGGACACGACTGCGTGACTAAACAACAACAACATAACTGTACGTATATATAATGACCTATCTCATTATTTATCATGGGTAAAAGGTGCATGTCAGTTTCAGCATAATCATTGGAATTAACAAAGCCATGCTTCGTATATGAATATTTATTAAATATTTTCTTTAACCAGCATTTTTACAAAGAACCACATTTACGGCTCTTAAATCTTAGCAAGATAAAACTTTGTACTCAAATCTTCTTGCATTAAGCTGTCTTAAAAACAACGGCGATTATGCTGTGCAGGTTGACACACACATCATAGTTATGCATGCGACAAAACGCTTATTCTACAGTCGTTATTCCAACAAATTCCTGATTTATTACTGTAATATAACACATCAAGCAACTGCAGCAGATTTGACCGTCATTCTTGCATTACTGCAACCACAGAGAGCATCCTTGACTATGTAAGTGCTGAACTGAAGATGCTTTATGATACGGAGTCGTGACGCGGAGCCGAGCGAATGGAAAAACGTTTACTCAGCCCAAGACCTACACCAACATGCAGCGCCCACCGTGTGTCTCATTAGCCACTAATACACTAATACACCTGCACACACACCGCGTACACTATACGGGACAGAATATGTTCCTCACATCGGACAATAAACGCTTAACACATAGACGTTCTGTTACACACACGGTTAACAAACGGTTAAATGTGTGTGTAGACGTGTGTCTTGGTACCCTCCTATTCCTGCACAGCGCCACAACATATACGCTTTTGAATTTTAAATTCCAACAAGCTCTGCAGTAAACATGTAGACCAGGCTGTGCTTCTACACACACACACACACACACACACACACACACACACTAATACGTATGCATACATACATACATACATACATACATACATAAACACTTATATAATAGGTGATGTTGCATCAATTCTCCCACGAGCTGCACCAAGTACATTTATAATTATAAATTATTATCAATTATAAATGTACATACAGTCTGTGAGCCTTGAGTTTGCAAGTTCGTCCAGCTCAGGGGAGCGCAGGTATGGGGAATTCATACGACATTACGCAAGCTCCTCAAAAGACCACCGTATCGGATGTACTCTGACTTCTCACCTCTTCTCGCAGACCTGCCCTGCCCTCGCTCTTCTCTCCCCGGTGCTGCACGAACACCGGCTGCAATGTCAAAATATATGACATCGCTAGTTTTTAAGTTATAACAGGAAGCGAAACTAGCGTTGGCACTCCTTAGATTTACCACTGAACTCACTGAGAGAAACTCTCTTAAGGCTACATCTGACATTCCCTCTGTCTTCACTCATCAATTTCCATGAGGTCTTGTGTAGTGTCCTCAGACGACAAAGGACAGGGGGCTGTTTATGTGGATATGCAGTCAGCTGGTCTGTCTGAGTTTCAAGGTTCGCATCCATTCCCGCCAAAAA
Organism: Gymnarchus niloticus; assembly: GCA_009936485.2. Taxonomy (NCBI): domain Eukaryota; kingdom Metazoa; phylum Chordata; class Actinopteri; order Osteoglossiformes; family Gymnarchidae; genus Gymnarchus; species Gymnarchus niloticus. The sequence goes on from JAACJT020002162.1 coordinate 1,489, forward strand.
TGCCAGTCTGCCTGGGTGATCCGTTACTCAACTGCTATACTGGGCAACGTGTGCTGGCAACACATACGTAATCTCCAACACGCATGCATACACTCTGAGGCCACTGTGAATAATGGTCTGCTGGTCATGTTTTTCCACTGGGGGACACTCTCCCACTTTTCATTCCATGTCAGAGCATTCCACATCCCTCACAGCTCTGGTGACGTCTGCAACCGGGGCACAGCTGCATTTAGGGCCATCCGAGCGAAACCCGAATCCGTGTTTTAATGAGCCCAGCACCAATTCATTCATGCTGAGTGGCAGGAAACACCGCTCGAGCGTTTACACTCAGAGAGGGACGAGACACACTTTGTCAGCTCCAGAGAAGGTGCTCTATGGGAAACCGGCCAACTGCGTTGCTAAGCCCTCAATGGAACAGGGACTTACAGCAATGACAGCATATGTAACCACTTCTTATGGAAAACAGATTCGTTGTGGTGAAACTTTAAGCTGGGTACTGTAACAGAAAGTTCTTCACGATCAGCTTTGTGAACTGACCTGATTTGGTTTCTGTAGTTGGAAAACCACTTCTCCTGACAAACACCACCCTTGCCATGCGAAATCCCTTACATTATCTTTTGTAGCAATAGTAAAATTAGTGTTGGTGATAAATTTGGCAATGGTAGTTAAGTGTTGCACATCATGTATGCCATGAGCGGTTCCAACCAAACCATCTTTAATGAACCTGTCACTGTGACGTACGGTGGCAGTTTTCAGGGCAGCCAACCGTCAGTCGCTCAGTGGTCTTGACATCCTCTTCTCTTCTCTAGGATAGTGCTTGAGCTATTTATCATCCCTAGAGTCTAATCATGTTCCTGACAACTGAGCTTTTATTGAGTCATGAGATTCCCTCCTCGCTGTTGTCAGGCCCTTGAGGAAATGACTTGCGTATCATTCACAGCCCAGTAAATGTTGCTTAGGCTTTCTCTCTTTACAGCAGTTCTCTCGAACAGAGGTCAAGGCTCCAAGCTCACAGATCGCATGTGTCTTGTCTTTCTATGCCCAGGAACCGGCCATTGTCAAGAAAACAGTATAGATCTAATTAGCACAGAAGCAGATCCATTAAGTGGCTCGTTTAAGAAGATGCTCTATTAGTGCTTCACAATGCCTTGTCTGTGTTTTCCATCGGTGTGAAAAAGATACAACTAGTAGACCATGAATATGCTTGGAAACACATGCAACAGCATACTATTTACATCCATATTCTGCCGTGCTTTTTTGTTTTGGTTTTTTTTTTCTGTTTTGGGTGATGGATGGATGGCTAACTGGATGGATGGATGGATAGATGGCTGACTGGATGGATGGATGGATGGATGGATGGATATAAACTGTTTATCAGATTGATCCTTACTTTTAGAATACAACTAAATATTTTGGACTTTCTTACCAATGGTGTTTGGCAGATATGCAGAAGCCCAAACTCACACATTATTATAAGCAGTCTGAAACGTAATATACTCATGAAGTCCTAAATTTAAATTATTTTTGTTGTACCGATTCAAGCTTTTAAAGGTCACACCAGTACTGCTGCTGTGTTTTATTACAGTTTGTTAACGCTGTTTACATCTCGCGCACGGTGTATCCTGGCCTTGTGCCCTATGCTGCCCGGGATGAGTGCCGGACCCCGCTGTGACCCCGACCAGGATGAGCAGGTGGAGGATGGATGCATGGATGGGTGGATTTCTATTTTATAACCAGTATCTGAAATGTATTAGGTTTAGCTACTAAAAATGACTAATATTAGGTATCAAGGGAGAGAATAACAGTTTGACAACAAAACTAGAAAGAGTGTTGATGTGTGGTATGAATTTAAACTCAAACTGGGTTGTTGTTCTACCTAGCTAACACTTTAATGCTGAGCTAGCAAGCCTGTCTTTTTAGATATGTTACACTCAAACGTGTCTATGACACACTGTGTTTTTCATACTGAAATTACATTTGTACATTCCGCCAGTAACCATGTATAATGATGTTTAAGTAATGGAAGCTCATTTTTAAGACCCCCTCTCCACCCCAAACTGGGCTCAGCCAAAAGAGAAACAATACATGTCTACCGTGTTTACAATCCATGAAAATTTCCACGCCATTTGATGAATGAAGACGCTGACGTGAGACCACAATACGTTGAAAACGGAACATGTGGACTTGTCTGCTGGGCCTAATCTGGAGTCTCAAACTCCTAGAGCAGATGCTTGAAAGCCTTGATGCATAAAGCAGAAGGTTGGTGTCTGCTCCGTGTTCCTTCTGGTGTTATAGTGTAATTCTGAAGTAAAGCTCTTACACTGATGTCTAAATAAATACCTGTGAACTTACCTCCTGGTTTACGTGGACATTTGCTCCTATTTTAATTTAACTGTATAGTTAGCATAAGTAGCATTGACCGCATTGAAGTAGAAACAAAAATTTCAATAAATTCTAAATGGTGTATAATTTAAGAAGCCAAGTCATGTTAGCGAAGTTAAAGTAACTAGGCATCAAAATAACGGGCGAAAATAAACACCGAAATACCACAGAAAAGCCCTTTCCATGTTTTCCAAGTATTTTGCTTCGGTAAAAGTTTGGTTAAGTTCCTTACAGTGAGCCTCAAGTCTGCTCCACAGGGCAAGCTGTGGCTCAGGAACCTGGTTCTGCATGATGCTAGCCTGTGTCTGACGAACAGCAGCAGCACTATTCCCAAGCTTCAAAAGGAGCTGGAGCTCATTAGCATACTGTACGTATAAATAGAGATGCCTTAGAAAGGGACAGCCTCATTCTGCTCTACTTAGCTGCTGTTGGCTAAGGCGGTGACTCACAGAGGACTACTGACGGAAGAGCCCGACAGCTGTAATGCTACGGTGCAGCGGCACTGTAAGGCTGAGCTGCCTTCTCTCTCTCTACCGTCATTTCTAAATAAGGTGTCTGGGCTCAGTTTCATCCCCTCGCAGCATGACATCACCCCCCCCCCCCACATTCCCTTACAAAGCAGGTCCGAAGTCAGGCCCTGTAGTTTCGAAAAGCCTAGCGAGGCAAACAAGCTGCTAAAGTTGCAGTGACGTGCCATTTCCTTGGCTCGCGGCCATAAAGCGTACTCACCTGCTCGCCGTAAAATCGAGCCTTTGTGAAAACTACAATTAATTAAGGGGCAAGTTCATCACGACTCCCTGTGTAGTCTCTGCTGTAGGTGGAGAAGGCAGAATGAATGTGAACCGGGAAAGGAGAATGACGATGGCAGCGGCAGCGGTGCCCAAGCAGGGTAATCCATTTTCAAAATCAACGTGACAAACGTTACCTTGGCCCCTGAGTGCCTATGGGCCTTAAAAAGAAAAAAATTAAACAAGCTGGTGAGAAAGCAGGATCAGAAGACAGCCAGCCATGCGCTTTCATTTGTCAGCTGCTATTGAGTGTGTCATGCTGAGTAGAGAGGCAAGGCTGCACTAAAAGCTGCTGTGATCAATCCTAGTAGAAGATAAGGCATCGTGGTTGAGGGCAGAGGCCAACCTGTCAGAACTACAACAACCCCCACGGAGACAATCGCTTTCCAGTGAGCACTCAGAAGGGCTTGTTCACTGTCTGAAGGATGCTTGTTCTGCAAAGGATCAAATGGAGTCCCACATGGAAATCAGAACTGGAAGTTGCTTCCTTTCACCTAGTACACATGCAAGGACTCAGTGCTTGTGTATTTGGTTCCGGAACCCTGTAAAATAGGTTATGATGTGCTGTATGTAGGAGACGCACAGAGGAGCCTATGAAGAGACACGAGGCATTCAACTAAGAAAACAAGTATGACCAAAAGAGCATGAATTGCGATAAAAGTTACTCGAATAAAAATGGAGGATAATTATTGATTGTCTATCCAGGGCTTTTTGGCAATTCTGTTTTTTACTGATTAAAAAGCAGGCAACTCCAAATTTGAATAACTTTTGAATTTGTGTACTAATGTCTCAACGCAAAATCTAGAAAGTCCAATGTTTTCAAAGGCAGATTTAAGATGATTGATTAAGCTATTGTCTTAATATAATAATGCGATCAGTCGGATCACATGACCACTCTTGATCATATCATTGCGTGACTAAACTGTTTGTTTGGGGCTTCAGGGTTTTAACATGATTAGACAAAACATCCGATGGGTTTTATTTCCTGTTACTTGAATTCTGACCTTCTTGCCTCAGGTCAAGAAGTCCATTTAGATGATCAGAGAAGATTCTGCCTTCTACGTTTTGGATCCCTTAATAAGTAACGGTACTGTAATGGCTTTTAAAACTTAAGTAGCCTCACTCTTCATGGACAAAACAATGGGACCCTCCTGGGATTTGAATACACAAAACAAGTGGTTATAAATTGAATACCTTAACCACCGCTCTGCACAGATTAAATCCATGTGTATCATTATGATAGCCCACAGACCATGCAATAAAACCTCAGCTAAAGTCAGAAACCCACAGAGACACAGCAATATGAGGATCAGAAACACAAGGGAAAGAGGAACTAAAGGCATTTCAGAAAGGAAGGTGAGAAAGTAGGAAATATTACCTCACAGGCAGTCTTTATCCCAAACAGCAGCATCAAAACAAATTTGATTTTCAGGTCACATCCCTCTCTGTTTCCTAATGGATTTGCACATACAGAATTTTTTTCACAAAAGTATACCATACTTTCAAAGAATGTACACACTTAAAAAATATCTTAGTAAACACAGCATAGATGTGTCTTAGATGAACACTTCCCCGCAATATGCTGTTTATAGTAGTCAAATCAAGGCCTGGGGAAACCATTTTGAGATTGAAGTGCAATGTTAACTGTTACGAATGGTCAGTCCCCTTGCAGATGCTTCAGCTCAGGACCATGTGGAATGTGAACAGGCTACCCTACCACCATAACTATGAGAGAAGCGTCCAAAAGCAGACCCTTCCCTTGGGGCAGGGCTACCTCTCTCTGATCAGTGACCCTAGTGGATGAAATGTTTTTATTGCGCCGTGACTGTGAAATTGTATGATCTGCAAGTTTAGGCTGGAGGTATATCTGCCTCAATGGTAGCCTGAAACGAACAGAAAGCCAAAATGGGCATAAGAGTTTTCAACAGCAACAATGGGGACAAAAACACCAAGGCTATATTTTTTTTGATGGATATAGGCCTTTTGGCCGGTCAGCTAGGTATTGCATAATGGTCTTTGCAGGTTATACTGAGATTCAGGATGAGGGCAATATCTTAATAATGTATGGGTGGGACAAACTTGCCGTCAGCCACTAAGCTAGAGGCTGGGAAGCAGACGCTTCAGGGTTGATGGTACGTTTGAATGATACAGCTGCCTGCATATTAGATTACAGAGGAATATCCCGTGCTACATATAAACCTTTTGACAGCAGATGCTCAATTATTGTACACATTTCATTTTGTCTCCATTGTACCACAGAATCTATAATCTGATCATTTATTATAGAATAACTTTACGCTGATGTTAGTTTGAAATTCAATTTACTTGGACAAAGTTTCATTGCTTTGTCTCTTAGTTGCACTGGGCTTCATAGACGGATTTTAGTTGACCAAGTTTAATGTATTTCCAGTCTATAAAAAATATGCAAACTGTCAGTATTTTTCCATTGTAAAAATGTGCTTATAGTATTGAGCTGGAAGGAAAGTTTGCTGTCATTAAAGCAGAGCCATTAAAAGATGATATTGCAGTAAATGTAATGTTCCCAAAGTGGATGAAAATGGATCGTCTGGCAGAAGGTGTATGGTGTGTTATTCCAAAGCCCATTGTGTCTGGCAAGACCAAAAGTAAGCCTCATCAACTTAACAAATTAGGTTATGCCATCATTCATAATTAGTAGAGGAAATGTACCCACCTGGTCTCTTCGCTCAAAATGTAGCAGTCTTGTTGTTCTGCTGGGATTCCTTGTGGTGGAACTAAATCATGCAAGTGCAGGATGATCCACCGCAGAGGCTCCAGCAGGCATGTGTGCAGAATTAGTAATGATCGGCATCGAGGGGACTTGTCTCAGAGACCAGCTGTATGTCACAGGAAGGCTGGTCAGTGACATTGTGTCGTGGATATTTAACAGAATTATTCAACAAAAGCACACCGTCGTTAATGAGATGTATCAGGGACATGCTTGCCGCAGATAAAAGATTGTCATGAAAGCAGACCTGAGATTTATTTGATGTTCATCCCTCTTTTCATCATGTGGAGTGCACAAGGTCAGCCAAAGGTATCCATAAAAGGAAGCTGCATTTCTGTGTCCATTTTCCTTGAAAATTGCATCTCTTACCCATAAATCCTCATATCACACCAATAGCTTGGATGCAAAGACCCACACAAGACTTATGCAAAGTAACGATTCAGCACACTCCAGCTATACATGTGAAATTGCAAGACCCTACTATGGATTTGTGGTAGCATAACGTTTTTTTTTTAATTTTATAAACAGATGTTTTAACACTTTGTATATATTTCAATCTTTTAAAATAGAGATTCCTTTACTTTAACAATAAAGCATTCAGTTTTTACATATTGGCTAAGGTCGTGATCTGACAAGAGCAGCATATTCCAGGGAGCTTGCAGTTTGCCTGTGTGTGGATGCCAGCTGTCGACATCGGTTCTATGTGCGTGGAATGTTCTCTGCTTCTCTGAACAGGGCCGCTATAATACTGCCAAATTTGTCTCCGGCTTCATCTAATTAGCAATGCAAATGTTGTGCTTTGTAGTGACCCGATGCCCATAAAACCCTCCCGTTACATCTAGAGTGTGATTGATAACGTCCCTTCATGACACCCTGCTTTCACACTGGGTGCATTCATCTGTGAGGGCAGGGCTGCTTGTGCCATACCTAAAGGGGGCGCTGTTTACTGGGGAGTTTGTGGTTGCTTTTTGATTAGCATCCCAATGCCACCTAGGATGATGCTGAAATCATTGGACATTGCCAAGTGCGTGTGAAGGGGCTTTCAGCTGTGCCACAGTAACCCTGCACGTGGCAATTGCTCTTGATGATGATGAAGACAAACGGAAAACAAATGTGTTTGTTGTTGTGTTTTCTCAGCTAACATGTGTGAAGAGTTCCTACGTTCATGTTCAAAACCTGCATTTCATCAACTGTTCTATTATATACAGGTTTTTGTCCCTGTTTTGTTTCCATGTTCAGTCATGCAGCAATCCAAATGAAAATGAAATTAAGATAATGCACACAAAGACAGTGACTAACAGAATTTCTGTCAGGCTGATGTTAGGTTGGTGAGTGAAAAAAAACCAAAAAAAACCAGATGTCTTGCTGAAGCCAGCGTCAGCCAGTTACGGGGATTTTTCATTCCCAGCCATGTGCTTTTGGCCAGGAGACTGAAGCCTACAGCTTCGTGTGTCGCTTCATGATAGGGAGGAAACTGTTCTTCTTTGCTAGGTGGTAAAACAATCCTCCTCTCCTTAAGAGACCTGCCACGCCACACGCATCCCAAGGTGTCCGCCTTGCGTGACCTTGTCATGATGCCAAGCACCCTCCGTTTTATCATGAACAGTATAAGAATGACTCCCTAATAATAACACGTTTGGTATAAACAACACGAAGACAAAATCCGGACACAAATGCATCCTGAGATGAACCTCTTTTTTCAGTCTCTTTTCATTTTCCAGAACTTTCGCGCCGAGTGATATGAAATATAATGTTATTAGAAACATCTAATATGTTTCTGTGACAATCTTTTTTTCTATAATCCTGCTTCAACTAAAATATTTAACATTTCAAGCGCCACATTTAGTGAGAGCGGTGTATTTGACCTAGCTGTAAGACGCGTATGGATAATTATTTTCCAACTTCTCTGTAAGCCAGTCAGCAGAAAAAAAAAAACACAAAGATGTTTTTCAGATTTGAGCGAGCCAAAAGAATCTCTCTTCTTTGTTTTGCTATAAGGCACTAATGTAAATCCACCGGCGATTACAGATTAATGTAAAACATAGGCGATTTTTTACGTTTTTTGGTGTTTTTTTTTTATGCATTTGAAAGGCAGCAAATAGACATACATATCTATCCAGCTGGGAATTAGAAGAGGGCTGCTTGTGCCGCTGGAGGAACTGTGGATTGCATAATATTCTTGAAACGTGTCGTCGCACATGATGGACGGATGGTCCATAGTCTGCAAGCAGCTGGAGGGTCCCTCTGCCCAAGCCGAAATTAAAATGCTAACTAGTAGGCATATTTCCAAGCAATTTTTTTTGTCATTTTTATTTGTCGTTTTTTATTGTCCCGTAGCGTTGATCCGAGCACACGCACGCATATTCCCTTTTATTATTATTATTTATTTATTGTTCATGTATTCGACGTAAAGCGTATCTCAGCTGCCGGCTAAACCAGCGTAAAGCTATAAAGATGCATTGCATTTCAATATGTTACCATATCATACATGCACAAACGCGTACCCAGCACACACATGCTGCTGTATCATTTGGTTATGTAACACGGTTTTAGAGAAATAGACGCCACGGCGTCCGGGAGTCGGGACCATCCGGTAGATGGCAGTGCGCGTGCCCAGGTGAGCGCTCAGGAGAGGCTGAGGCGCGGCGCGCTCCCGGCGCGCTCCGGGCGCGCTCCCGTAGCGCTCGGCGCTGAGGTAACGTGGACCTCTGACTGTCAGCGCCGAGTTGTGGCGAGGACGCCGAGTGGCTTCGGAAGCCCGTGTGCCCCGCCGTCGCAGGGCAGCACTCGGTCGGCGTATGACTTATACGGACACTCCGACGTCGGGAAAGAGCGGAAAATCCAAGGCGCGCGCGGTTAGAAGAGTAACACCTCGGCGGGAGAAAAGTGGAAGAAAACATCAAAAGTGACTGGTGAGCGATGCGCTGGCAGCATGGCCAGATGGTTGAAGGAACACCTACCGGGATTCAAAACTACGAAGCCGCCACCTCCGGCTCCCCCGAAACCGGACTACAGGCACTGTCACACAGGGGTGCCCAACATGCCGGGCTCCCACCAGCCAAGCCCCGGGGCCACTTGTCATTACCCGAGTCCGGCTCAGCCGGACATTCTCGCCGCCTACAAACTCCAGAAGGAGCTGGACTTCGAGGATCCCTACACTGGAGGCGGAAACGTCGCCTTCTCGAGCCCGAGTTGCCTCGCGCCGCCGGACGTTAAGTACGTGTCGCCGAAGCACCGGCTTATTAAGGTGGAAACGGTGGAGAAATGCGGCTCGGCTCCGAGCGCCGGCGTCCCCTCCACGCCGAGCGTCAGGTCCCCCGCTTCACCCCCCGCGGAGCAGGACGGCCGCCACGAGAAGGTACGGCGCAACTTTGTGGCGGGGAGCGCGTTCTTGCTGCCGGAATGAGCCTCGCGCCGCCTAACCGGTTACTTTGAACGCGCTGCACGCCAGCCGTGTAGAGAGTTTGATACCGTCAAGCCCCCTCCCCCGTCTCTGGGGTGCAGTCCACCGGAGGTCGTTACGAACCGGAATAACGAGTTAAGCAGCTCCCGCACGAGCGCGCACGCGACACTGGTACCGGGCTGCTGAGTTAACTTTCTCCCCCCGCGCGCCGGCTAAGGCGGCTCCACGCGCGCCTTCGTCGAGCCGCGCTTGTTCATTTAGTCTGCAAAGCGCCGCTTTTTAGCCAGATGTGCCGTTCGCCCATGGAAATTGCAGCTGTTCAACCGCCGACTTAGACCTGGTCTTCCCCACGTGTAGCATCGCGTACTTTAGAGGTTCGACCTGACGCACACTTTAAATAAACCGCTTCTAGATCCGTGTTTAATTCAGAGTACACCTCCGAAGATGCTAAAATAACCTTAAAAGAAACGGGCTGGGAGCGAAAATAGAGTATGAAGTACCTGACATTGAGAAAATTATAATCCTCAGGCTGGTCTGCGCGGTCTCATTTTAGACCTGCCGCTGTTTCTTTATTTGTAACTTTTACATATGGTGTTAAATGCCGACTTTCGACGTGTCATGATAAGGTTGACCACGGTCACTGCTTGCTTTCCGAGAGTATTTTCCACTTCCGGTGCTAATTTCTGCACTAATATACAAAATAACTTGTCTGCCATAACCTCCCTCTTTGCAGTCTGCGACGCCTTCATACCAGTGAGGCTTTAACTGGGAATCTCATGGCCCGAGTCTGTGGTTTAATCTGCCGCCGGGCCCCTGTTGCTCAACGCCGCCAGGGGACGGAGGCCGCTTTAGTGGCGATGGTCAGGTGCCCTCACGGTGCTTTAATGTGTGTGTGAGTCCGTCCCTCTGCCTGGCGTGGACCTGGGCTGGTGTGAGAATGAGACTTCAGCAAGGCACAGCTCGGCATGTTCCCGCCTTTGAAATCTGTCCCAGATGGATGTGTGTTCAGTACTCGCTAAGCCGTATTCCACATCCTCGTTGAGAGAGCGATGTGACGGCAAATGAAACCTGTTTCGAGACGGACCGCTGTGGGGAACAGGCAGGAGTGATCTCGCATGGTAAGTCAGGCCTTGGTGAAATTAGCGAACAGAATTTCAAGCGGTTTCCCAGCGTCTTTGCCCTCCAGGGATTAGACCTTGCTCTTTACAACTCTAAAGAGCACCCTCTTATCACACACATTTCGTAAAACTGCCACGATGATCACAGTAATCCGTGTTTAAAACCACACGTGACGTGTTCAGAGGATGCCAGCGTACAAAATGAGGGCCAGCCATGTGAAGCATTCCATTCTGCCATCATTCACATTCTCATTTTTCTGCATTTTTCCTCATCTTCGAGGTGAAGTATCTGCTTGTTAGTCCTGTCATCTGGATAAAATCCTTTCCCGATTCTCTTGATTTCCTGGCAGACTCCTGTACCACATTTACTAATAGCTGAAATTAGGCTCTGCAATTTAGTTTATCAAAGATGCAATCACGGCCGAAGAACTGAAGAATAATAGGACATCACTGACTTTGATGAGAATTGCCTCCGTTGCTAACTCGTGGTTAATTTTGTCTTTTTTGTTTTTGTTTATTTTGACAAAATATTCAATGTGTGAGGGGTGGAGGGAGATCATTTACTTGAGCAGGCTGGCATAGAGCTAATTAAAATCACCTCCTACCAGATGTACCTCCTTCCCAGCTGAAGTTCTGAAGGGCACTTGAGACTGTGCTCAGAGCTTCAATGAGGATGATCTCATAGGCAAAAATGAATGGAATCCCAAGTAGTCAAAGGTTGCTTGATTGGAATGTCACATTTTAACTCTACATGTTTTCCCAAGTGCACTTTGCTTGTGCTCCTTCCCCCCCCCCCCCCCCCCCCCCCCCCCCCCCCCCCCCCCCCCCCCCACCCCCCCACCCATATTTAACTCAAAACGCGCCAACTA
>JAACJT020002163.1:0-12794 GCA_009936485.2 Gymnarchus niloticus
TCCTTATTTATTTTCATGTACATATCTCTCTGACACAGGGACTGCACTTAATTTCGTTGTACTCGTTACAATGACAAAGATATTCTGATTCAGATTTTCAGAATCCCCTTTACTAATAACTGAATCAACATAAACAATAACTCTGTGCCATGGTAGCTCAGTGGGTAGCCAATCCCACCTTTATGGTAATCTCACCTGAATTCTTCTGCCTACGTGAGTTCTGCTTGCTTCATGACAGTCAAATAAGATAGCTGCAGTTAGAATGTTAGGAGGTTCTAAACTAAAAGTGAGGAACACTGTTTACACGAGGACTCATACTGAACACTAACTGTGCACATTCATTTGAAGAGACACCCCACAAACGTTTTTCATTTATCAGTATGGTTTTCTGGGGCCAAGGGGTATAAACAATCACACCTCTTCTTGCCAAGAGACACTCACCTCCAGTTTAGCAGGCATGTCATTAAAGGAGCAGCTGCTCGCATACATGCGGAACACTTTGCAGATCTCCAAGTGGTCCAGCAAGTGCTCGCAAAGCAGGTCGGAAGCGGCGTTACTGGGCGCAGAGACCAGAACATGTGCGGAGGGGTCCAAATCCAGCACCTGAAACAGGTACACATACAACCGCACATGCACACGCAGTAAGTTGACTGACGTGTTGAAATTATTTACACTGTGATATGGTGTGTAGCTCATGTGCTCATAACATGAGTAGCACTTTGACAACGCTCCTTGTGAAAGGCGCTATATAAACAAAACTGAATTGAAGTTACGGGTGTAAATTACAATAAATATATAGAGATATTTAATATTTATGCACAACAGATTCAAGCCAGAACTGTAAATAAAAAGGTGACAAACCTGTTTGACGGCCTCCACCAAGGTAACCGTTTTGCCAGTTCCAGGTGGACCAAACACTAGGTACGGTGCAGGTCGGGATGCCCCAGTCACAATGTGCTGGACCGCAGTGTACTGTTCAGGGTTCTTCTCTAGAATTTTGTTATAAAACCTGCAGGAACACCAAGAGCAATTTGTTAGCTGAGGGCTCCAAAGACTTTTCATTCTAAGTCCTCATCGTCATATATGGCTTGTTCTGAAAAACCCACAATGCCTTCCATTTAAAAAAAAAAAAAACTCCCAGTGTAGTTTTGCTAATTGTTTTGGACTCATTACATTTCTTCATATCACTCTGAATTGGGAGAGTCTGGTAAATGAATTCAATGTAGACTAAAATTCAGTAAAAAAAAAACAAAAAAAAAACCTGCACAATTGAACACACCAATTAATACCTAGGATGCTGCTGGTATACATTCATCAACTTACACTCATCATAATTAATATAATAAATTTGTATACAGTATAATTATTTACTCATAAGGGGATCAGAACTATCTTAAGTACAAACCATAAAGCTTTATTGCTCACCACAGGACTCACCCAGAGTCACCCACACAAGCACACACTGTTACTAATCTGAGTCACTAATTCAGCGAAACGTCATGTCTTTAAGGTTGGTGGTTATCAGAATTACCCAGAAAGCCATGTAGGCACAGGAAGAACATCCAGTCATCACAAACACTTATCTCAAGGTTGAAGAAATGAAGCCATGCCTGGTACATCTATAACAGCAAGTATCAGCAGTCGCCATGACTGAATTCAGACTTTTACTGATTTGGGCTGATCCCATTCTCTAGCTGCTCAGAAATGAAAGGGGGGCTGACCTCAGGGTATGGGGGGTCACTTTCTCTGCTGAACAAGCTGTGGGGAAGAGCACCTCTCCCAATTTGTACTGGACGGCTAGCTCCACGGCACGGTGCTGCAGACGCATGGTCAGGCGGCTGAACTTAAACTCCACATTGAACTTCATGTTATTAATAAAACTCTGCAGCAGCCTGCAAACAGTCAGTCAGGATTTGTTGAGGAAATGACGACAGACAGGATCACAGCTTGCGAAACTGAGTCACACTGGAATCACTTCTTTTGCAAACATGATCGACAGATAATAAGACAGCCAGTCCTTGTTCTACTGCAATATCGACAAAGGTTTATAGATCTAGAAAGGAGCTTGGTCTGATTAACTCATTTTCATTAAATCAACAGCCATTCAATTGACTAGCCAGAGGATCACTTTCAATATAATCTTGTTATAACATATTATTAACCTAGATAACATCTACACCAGAGACAGACTCTGGGAAGTAAAACCGGTGGCCCTTACTTTGAGGAGAAGCCCAGGAGAACTTGATCGAACTCCACACTGTGCACATAGCCCTTGTACAAAGGGAGAGGCACCTTTGTGTCATTTGCTTTGGATGCCAACAAGTAATCCCCCCTCAAGACAGACGGTCTGTTTTCAGCCACACCTGGGACCTGGTTAAAAAAACAAGAAATTCAATTCTGTTTAAAGGCTGTACTGTAAAACTAACAGCAGTTTATCCCTACTTACTAAAGGCATACGGATACAGAATTTTCCAACAGATGACAAGTAACACATTAAAGTAAGAGACAGGCCATGCAGTTGGGTCTGCATGACCACTGGAAACACGTATGGTTCTGTTTTCATATATACTTTCTGAAAAAACAACATATAACTGGTTACATTTGGACGCAGTATGAAAAATGGTTCATGGTAGACCCAGAACAGACGTCAGTTACCTTTAGTTTTGACTGAGAGGACAGAAGATTTTGATAGAACTTTTTGCGGTAGAGAAAAGGTGAGACCAGAGCGTCACTGTAATATTGAAATTATATTTGACTAGCAGTAATGTAATAAATATTCATGTCAGCTATGTGGCCTGAACTGTTTCAATCACTGGACATAATTGTATTGTTCAAAATACCACATTTTCTCTATCTGAAGTCATGCATGCGAGTGGACGTATGTAGATAGAATGTCTTCAGTGAAGACGATAGACTGTGTATACCACCTTGGGTCACATTTCATTTGGGTTTTCTGACTGTGTATAACAGTTGACACAGAACGACAAATTTTTGGGGAACAACAGAGAAAGAGTCCCCGTCATCAGGGTTGTTACGACATTTTGGGTGCATTCCGTCCTGACATGAAAAGACTGAGCTATGTCATCTGCTTGAGAACCAATGAAGAATCAGTGTGATCAGTTTTCTCCAATCAGAACAAGGTGCATCTCAATAATTATTAATCATTTGTGTAATGCGTATTGAAGAAACGCGTATACTGCATCCCAGCAAACAGAGAACGTTCCCACAATGTCCAATAACATTCTCATTACATTCTTAACATTCCTGTAATGTACCTGTAATGTTCCCTTTTTGCTGGGATTCGCCCAAAGGGAAGTGGAGAAACATTGGGAGATTGCGTCCTCAATAAACAAACTCTTCTCCCGCCTAAGTCTGCGTTCAAGAGGAAATTTTTGATACCAGCTTTTCTACAGTAGCAGTGAACCTACATTCAGAATGAGAAGCTTCTTGTTTCTGCTCCCGGTCATGGTCACGTCTGTCATCTTGTACTTCTCGATGTCATTGTTCATCTGATCCTCTTCCAGGTGGAGCAGAAGCTGGAAGCGCTTGCAGTAGTTCTGGAAGCTGAGGGGAGACTGCAGCAGATCCCTTGACGGACACACAACATCGTTATACTGACATGCACAGAAGCTTGACGCAAGGGGCGTGACAAAGCAATTCCACGTAAAGTAGCTTGACCAAGGACCTGTGGAGGTACTTCATATAGGATTTAGCCTTCAGGTACAAGCAGGCTTTTTTTAAGACAATGTGGCATATTTTTTGTGCCTTGGTCTTATTTGTGCACTATCTGGATCTTCACAAGACTTAAATTTTGTGTTTTGATGAAAGGAGAGACTTGGCAGAACTTTTGATCTGAAACTGCAGCTGGGACATAAACATCTAACAATCTGAAATGCAGGCTGGCATTTACACGTACGGATCTGTAACTGGAGGATGGACCTTTGTGGATAATTCAATGATGGTATTATGACTTCATCGAAAATTGTTCTTAACCATTTTAACGTACGAGGGCAAAGGCAGCAGTAATCGTTTGAGGTACTACGGGAGATACAAAATCATTTTGAAAGTATCGTTTACTTGTATTGCCCTGACCCTGATTAGGATCAGTGAGCAGACAATGGAAGGATTTACTCTCATTGTATACACGCATCCATATTCCATAATCTAGTAGAGGGTTGTAGTGAGCCTGTAGTGAACATATTCCCAGAAACAGATGATACAGGACACTCTGGACAGAATGCAACACACAGTAAATGGCATTTAAGAGAAACCAGTTCACCTAAGCACGTATTTTTAGAAGAAACCAGAGTACCAAAAGAAACCAGTGCAGAGAAAAACCAACACCATGCAGGCATCAGGCTGCCGTGCTCTACTCACTGAGCCACGCTGCCACCAAGCAAGACATCTTTGGAGTTAAAACTATACCGTACTGTTTATGCAGATTAGTGTTACACTTTCCCTTACATAACTGAGTATATGAAATCAACAAGAGCCACATCATTATGAGTCATGGCTAAACAGGACCTGTTTAAACCGGATGAAACCTGTTCACACATTGATGGTACGTGAGGTACTCACGTGGCAACCTGGATCTCACTCTCCATTCCCAAAGCGTCTGCCATCTCTTTCAGGATCTTTATCAGTTCCGGGAGGTACCGAGGACTTGGGTAGTCACCTAATTTTGTTTTGGTTATCAAATCATTCACGTCCAGTCTATGGGAAACAGAAATGAGAGAGAACAGACCAGGGCTCGTTGAACACAGATGCACAGCCTCAAATCCAGTTTTTATGTTTGACTTTCTCTGACTGACTCAACTTATAAAATCTCCATGTTACAATAAGTTTAACTGCGACTTCATTAAGCCGTGCAACTGCCTCAGCTGAACGGGCACCTTAATTATGTGACGATGTCTTCTAGTTTAAGGAGTATAAATTTTAAACATAGATCTATATTCCAGATGAGTTAACCACTTATCCAGTACAGAGTCCCAACATGCCTAAACCAGGTGCCACGAAACACAATGTTCAAGACAGGGGACACCGTGGATGAGATAAATGTCTATCACGGGACACACCCTATAGGCAATCAAAGACTGCATGAGCAAACGTGGACAAATGAGGATGACACAGGGCCAAAGCGCAAAGCCAGAAGGAGGATTCATATCTCCATCCCTACATGTGTGGAGTTAACAACTGAGCCACCCACTATTAAACAAGTCAGTACTATTAAATATTTGACTATCGCTGTAGCAAATACGTAGCTGTACAATGACGTCTTTCATATACTTCATTGAGGCAACAAAATAAACAGTTACATTTTAAACACCCACCCCACCACAACACCTTCCATCCAAGATTTAACTATTAAGTCACAGGCCCTAATCATTTGTGGAAGGAAAAAAAATCATACCTGCTTAAAGTTGCAAAGTATTTAATGTGTGTACTGCTAGCATATCATTATTTGCCTAATGGAACAAAGAGTGGTTCATGGTAGGTTCATCTTATAGTCAGACCGAGAGGCCTTGAAAGATTAGCAGGGCTGACGTTCGGACCAGAGGAAGTTTTATTGCCTGCGATGCCTCACGCACAGCTGAAGGAGGCTGAGGTGCCCCCCCACCCCCACCATCTACACTTTGTCAAGACCGTCTGGCCTCTCAGGAGAACATGAGGTGAACCTAACACAGAACAATGGCGTGGCTTCATAATGACGTCTTTATTTCCCATTAGTATTATTTCAATATTCAAGTATATTGAAGCGTGTTTTTATATGTCACATGTTACTATACATGCGGACATCCACACGCATGTATAGGTGTGAACAAGGCTCACGCATAAAGTTACACAAGTAGTTGGCTCAGGGGGGAGGATCTCCCATGACACAGAAAATAAACGGAGAAGAGCTTAGCTTAAAGTTCAGAAATATATCACCATTACAGAAATAAAGACACGTGCTATTACGTAGTTAAGCTGAGAGAAGTCAGTTCTCTGAAGTCTCTTGCCCTCTCTTGGGAGGGGGACCGGGGCTTAGCTAAGACAGCAGAAAGCTGGCAGAAAGAAATAAATTAATGTTGTTAGATAAGGAGAGACCAGGTGCTGGAGAACTTGGAAAGCATTAACCAATTCAATTCAATTTTATGTATATAGCGCTTTTAACACGAAGCGCGGTCATAAAGCGCTTTACATTGGGCCCGGGCCCACAGTCCCCAGAGAGTAAGCCAAAGGCGACAGTGGCAAGGAAAAACTCCCTCGAGGAAGAAACCTTGGGAGGAGTCAGACTCAAAGGTGAAGCCTGTCCTCCTCAGGCCAGCACCGGGCAGGACAAATTAATGAGTCCAAGTAGAACAATAAATATAAAAGGACAAGTCTTGGATCCATCTGGGGGACAGCGTGGTCTTGCCGGTTGCAGTCCAGTAATCAGAGCATGAGAAAGAGATAGATATAACAACTAGCATTTAAAATGGGGGAACTCTCACCCTCCTGTGTGTATTTCTGTGTCTGTGCACCAGACATGGGAACAGAGTAAACTTAGTAATTAAACCCTGGTCAGTCTATTAACTTGGACTGGCCTGGTCTGACCCATTCCTTCTTCCACAACAAACCCTTACACTAAGTCCTTTGTACAGCTTGGCGTGCTAAGGATGACACCCCACCACAATTTAACCTGAACTGTTATGAATGCAAGTGTGGACGGGAATTAACAGATAGCGGCTGGGAGAGAGGCACTGTGGGATCGATGTTATGTTTTGCCTTAGGCATGAAGAAGCTGTCTGTATTGTATACTTTTTGCTGGTCCTATACCAAAGTGACCCTGGGTCACTCAGGAATGTGCGCTTAAAGACGTGTGCATTCAACTTAAACATGCCAGCAGGTACACCCCGTGTAAGAGAAAAGGAAACTTTCGCATGTAGCTACAGAACAAGCAGAAGCAGCAATGACAAAGAAAAACAGGAAACTTGCGAAATGTTGCACTGATCCAGAAGGTTAATGATCTGTTAGGTTCAGAAGAACTTAAGTTGTGGTGTTGGAAAGTTTTCCTAATGTATAAGGCTTTAAATGTGCAAAAATTTTGTGGTGTAGTGTTAATGTTGTAACAATAAGCTAAATTGGATATCTGGAAGAATGGATTAGGTAGAGCGGGTTGTTATGAAGTAATGTATGTCCAGTTATGGGGGAGGAGAACACCTTCCCCCATGTGCAGATCAGGGGTGGGGGGGAGGGAGAATTCCTTCTCCCATATGCTGATCACACATCCTAAACAGAAGGACTGAAGTAACCAATCCTGCTGCAGTGTCCTTTAGGGAAGGTTAGAAAAACTCTAAGCTGTTTTCTTTGTTTGAGGGGTTTACTTCTTTGGTAGGGGGATACTCCGTTTCTTTGTCAGTCTGCTCCTAATGTACAACCATACTCTGCTTATTAATGAAATTTTATCTTACACGGTCTCAAGGTGATTTTTTTTTTTTTTTGGTCTGGTGAAAAGGAGAATTTGGGATTAAAAGGGTCAACGAAGCAGAGATTTTTTCCTTCCACAGAAGTCCAGCACCAAAATCACCACTTCATCTGCTGTGTATGATATGGTCACCAGTGGTCATAGTGAGAGATATCATACCTGTCAGGCTTCTCCCCTTCCACCACCACAGTGATCTTCTGACTTCTCTTAGGGACCGGCAAGGGTCTATAGGGCTTGCTGGGTCCCAACCCTTCCAGATCGCCCTCGACAGAGGCCTCCAAGAAGTGCACGATGTGGAACGGCCGGGATCCCTCAGCGAGGTCTGGCTTGAACTCAAAAACCAATACGGCAGAGTAGAAGCCATAGCATCCGACCCGAAATTCCACCCCAATTTCATAACTGCTTCCTGCGCAAAATGAATTAAAGAGGAGAGAACAAACCGGATTGTTTGGACATGGAATGCTTCGAGTCAAAGAGGATAAGAACAAGGGGGGAAGCAGATTTTCTTATCTTTAACTATGATCATAGCACTCACACCCAAGATGCAAGTAGTAATTTGTGTTTTTTTACCTTTAGTAAGTTCTCGAGGGTGGGTGGGGGTCACATTGCGGTCATCTTTAAGAACCAAACACGGCACTTCT
This sequence comes from Gymnarchus niloticus, assembly GCA_009936485.2. Classification (NCBI taxonomy): domain Eukaryota; kingdom Metazoa; phylum Chordata; class Actinopteri; order Osteoglossiformes; family Gymnarchidae; genus Gymnarchus; species Gymnarchus niloticus. The sequence continues at coordinate 8,089 of JAACJT020002163.1, forward strand.
TGCTGTATAGTATAGCGGGTGAAGTACTTCAAGCTCGCACCTGTATTCTTAATATACAGCTTTACAGTACACACCGCCGGGACGGAAGAGAAGGTGAGCTGAATCACGCCATCCACAACCTTGTCATCCGAGGTAACCTCAATGTCCATTTTATTAGCGGTGTACTCGTCCCTGCGGGTGCAGATCAACGTGTCATCGAAAACACAGGAGTGCCTGAAAACAGCCTGGGATGACAGCAAGTCAGACTAAGACTGAAAAGCATGCGGCTTGGGAAATTACATTCAAATTTACATTTTGAAGTGTCCATCTCTGCCACAGGGCATCTTAAAAATATCTACACCATCGTTAATGTTTATTTGCACACCCATTTTTGCAAACGTCCATTTGCTAAAAATCACCCGTCCTGACCTTGGGGTTTGAGGTCTTGATAAATTTTTACAGTACTGAGCAGAAGTCTTATGCAGAGAAAGAAAATGTTTAAATTCTGTATGTTGGTGTGAAGCTATGACTGTCTGACAAGGTGTCAGTTTACATATTTCGAAACACCTCAGATCGCCGTTCAATATATGCATGATCTAGCTGAACTGAACTATGAGCACACCTGGTTTGGCTAATCAATAGCTCAGAATTAACTAAATTTGCTAGTTAAGTTGGCGGTGAAATTTAAATCCACAGAATGACGGGGAAACCAAAGATGTCTTATAGCCATCAGACCAGTAACATTTTGGAGAGCCAAATAAATTTAGTTAGGATATATACACAACAGTAACATTAAAACTGTTTAAGTTTGTTTTTTTTGTAAACCTTCGGTCAGGGCCCAGATAAATGTCCTAAAACATTTCCTTTGCCTGCCTAAGACTTTTACATAGTACTTTGTACTATGTGCACTTGTGGCTCATCGGGAAAACGGCCAGAGAAAGTGATGGGGTGCAATTAAGGCAGAGAACTGCTACTCAACAATGGGATGTTGACCTTTTCTCCTTTAGGTCCCGAGGGGTGGGCCAACCTCCATGCCTCTCCTTCTGCAGCCCAGGAGGCACCTCCAGCGATGAAGCAAGCGCCACAGAGGTGGATGGTTCTACAGGAGCAACACTGGGCTGTTGTTGCCTATGGGAGGTCTTCCATTGGTCTCGGCAAACCCCTCGCCTCTACAAAGAGAGTGGATCTTATTGTTTATAAGAGATTAGCTTACAAAACAGGGCTTCTTGACACTCACATGTGGAGCTTGGTGACTATATTTTTCTTGCCCATAAAGTCAACATCAGTACATAAATATGAAATCTATTTTAATGATTCATAACAGTAGGATCCAATCACAGAATCAGCGTTTAATCAGAGTCAAAAGAGGCAGGGTCAAGACCAGAATGGGTAGGATTTCCAAAAGCCAGTGGTTCTTCCAAAGCGTAGTCAAAACAGGCAAGGTCAAAACCAGAACCAGTAGGACTTCCAAAAGCCAGGGGAGAATAGAAAACGTAGTCGTTGTCACAGGCAAAAGATCAATACCAAGGCAACAACAGCACAGCAAACAGACCCAAACAGGAAACAAAAAGAGAAGCCAAACAATCAGGGCCATACACAGGCAGCCCACAAGATTCAGAAATGCTCAGTAATGGTGTAGGAAACACAACACCTCACAAGGAGACAACTGAACAGCAGGGCTTATATAACTGATCAACAAGGCACGGCTGGAAGCTATTTGATGATAATTAACAAGGCACGGCTGGTTAGTATTCAGGGGATGATGAAAGGGAGTAAGTGGGGCGTGGTAGGTCCAGTGTAGGCTGGCTTGGTGTGGGCGTGATATCTATACAATGTAGACTAAAAAAAAAAAAAAAATACCATGTATTTGTAGTAAATGCATTCATTACTTCTGAGCACACATTCAAATTTCTGTATTTTTTTTATTGTTTTATCTATTCAGCTTATGATCTACCAGCAAATTGTCAGACTGGAAGCATTAACCACCTAAATTCATCTCTCCACATCATAACAGTATTGTGTGTATGCTTTATGTAATAGCACGTGTGTGTGTGTTGTTCCGTCACGCATTTAACTGAAAAAACGTGCATTTCCAGACAGTCTAAAAGCCTTCCGACTTCCGACAGAAGGACATGGGTCATGATGACATTTGGCTAAGGATGTTTAGAGGTTTCAATACGGTTAAAAATGCGAGTGTAGTTAGCCTTAAGCCAATCGGGAACATAGATGTCCTGTCATACCTAATAAACGGTGAAATGTCCTGACAATTAACATCGGTGAGTAATGCATATTTTCTGTAATCACACGTCATTTTTTTGAGCAGTTCCAATAATAACTGATAATTGAAAGTAACTGGTTGTTTTATACAAACATTTATTTAATACTGGACTGTAAGTTCAGCTTTTTAAATCAAACGAGTTACACAGTATAACAAAGTAGTTTGAAAATCTAAACAGGATCTGACATCATCATCACCATCATCATCTTCCACAAGACTGGCCCTCCCTTGTTCTCCAAGGAGCAGCGGCTATGAAAAGTTTAATTCCCTATCCCACTAACCCTAATATGAGGTGCTGAGCTACAAGTCCATTAGCCAATATGTGGATATTTCCGTTTACAGAAGTCATACAAGAAGAATTACATGACTCTTCCTCTCTGAGTGCATGTAATAATGTATTGTAGTTTCCTACCACGATACAAATGCGTCCAGTTGGTTGACTTGCCATCTCTCTATTGCCTATAACATGTAAACATGTATGTCAGGACGTGTGTCCTGTAATGGACTGGCCTCTCACCGACAGTGTAGCCCTTATCCCCTATGCTGCCTGGGGACAATCTCTAGGCTTTCTGACATTCCAATTAATGCATAAGTGGCCGAAAAATGGATGTGCTGTATTTATATTTATGGGTCTGGAAATTCCATAAGGACTTATATATAAATAGATTAAAAAAAACCAAAAAACTGTATCATAAATGGCTAGGGAACCCCAGAAGGCAGATGTCATAATAAATGACTGATATCTACAGTTTACACCCACAAATAAGGTGGCACTATGCCATTATTTCTGTGCTACAGCCGAGGTAATGCTAAAACTGAATTCAAATTGCAGACCTCCGGACAGTTCAAAAGGTGTGTGTCTGATGTGTATAGGAAGTAGTCTTGTTTCTTTGCCTTACCGTTGCACCGATGTATACACATCCAGAATGAACTACAACTTTACGGAACCGGGCCAGAGCATAAAGAACACTGGAGAAATTGGGATGTTTCTCTCCGTCCCTGTGGGGGAGAAAAAAAAAAAAACCCCCAAAAAAACCAGATGAATTACAATTATGAATGAATACAGAGCCTAAATTCCGGATAGCAGTAACTTCCGCAGATACACGAACCTGTTCCTGAAGTCCGAGTTGTAGATCTCTTTAAGTTTGTTTCTGTCACTTTCGGTTGCTTCGTTTTTTTCCTTAAGGTAATCAATGAAACGGCGTCCAGCTTCCAGGGACTTCTTCAGTTTCGGTGCCATGGCTTGTTGAGATGAGATGATGAAGAGGGTGAAGAGCTACAGTGTAGAGTACCACCAGACGTGTATGTGAATGCGGAAAGACAGAATGATGTACAGCTTATGGAGAAATCGAAACTTACAGCATGATGATGTCTACAGCTCCTGCTAGTCACAGGACACCAGAAAACGAATAAAAACCTAAACACACACACACACACACACACACACACACACAAACTGCTCAAGAGTCTTTCATTTAAGGTTTGATAAGTTTTAATGATAAAGCTTTTCATTCTCCTTTCATTTTCCCACCTTGGCTGCATTTTTCCACACTTGATGGTCCAAAGAGGTAATTCACTTATTCACATACTCTGAGTTTGTTCAGGAAAAGCTGGACTCAATAGAGTAACCATAGAGGACCATAATGGAATAATCAGATTTATACAGTAGAGTCGCATGAGTTGTAGGCGTTTCCTGTTTTATTTGAATGAAGTTCTACCTAAAGGACTGGACTCTGAGATATAATCTCTACTGCTGGCAAATTTATTTTAAAATTGGCGTAGTCACTTGATCTTATTTCTCGAAAATGTATGACTTGTTTTATGGAATTGGTGTCATTCTGTGTAGTCATGTTGCTATTATGAGGTGACCTTGAGTGTCTTGAAAGGTGACTTTTAAATAAAATGTATTATTATTATTATTATTATTATTATTATTATTTATTTAAAGGCACTAAGTATATTTGTATACTACAAATACTTTTATTAACAATAATAATAATAATAATAATAATAATAATAAATGCCTTTAATATTGACGATGTTCCTTTAGGGTTTATATAAAGACTGGAATGAACGTGAAACCCAGGTGACAAATTCAATGTTTACGAAGTTGTGTGTTTCAGGAATTGGGTTTGATTTAAGTGTGATATATACACCCATATGTATAGCTTAAGACAAAATATATTATCTGTACTATCTATGCAAATACACAATTCTAAAATAAGTGTATTCACTTGCTGGACAATGTATACATACCAGTTGCAACAGGAAAAATGGAATTTCTCTTCAGTTTTTTAGGTTTTATAGTGTAAAAAATTCTACTTTGGCCAGAAGTAACCTGCCATTTACTTATAGTTTAAGTAGAAATTTAAAAGTTCAATTCAATTCAATTTTATTTATATAGCGCTTTTAACACGGAGCGCGGTCACAAAGCGCTTTACATAGTCCC